>CAAE01014573.1:165481-246146 GCA_000180735.1 Tetraodon nigroviridis
TTGTTTGTTTCTCTGTTCAAATCATAATCGAAAAGCATGCATGTTAGGTTGGCCTACGGGTTGTTTTTGAAAACAAAATACAATTGTAATGAATAATTACACATTTAAGAAATACTATAGTGATTTGATTCAGTTTGCTGAAGTATAGAATAGAATAGAATAGAATGGAATAGAATAGAATAGAATAGAATAGAATAGAATAGAATAGAATAGATCTTTATTCGTCCCACAGCGGGGAAATTGCACTGTTCCAGCAGCAGAAACGTTGGAGAGAAAGTACGAAAGTGCAGGAAGATTTGTGACACTATGTACACCAATAAATATTATATACAGGATTTACATATATGTATGTACACGTGAAGTATGTACACGTGGTTTGTTAGTCCTTGTGTAGGACCTAGGAAGCAGCATTAAAGAGTCTGATGGCTGTGGGGAGGAAGGACCTGCGGTAGCGCTCCTTCTTGCACTGAGGATGCCTCAGTCTGGAGCTGAAGGAGCTCCCCAGGGTCTCTACGGTGTGGTGTAGGGGGTAGGAGGTGTTGCTTCTGATGGACGTCAGCCTGGCCAACGTCCTTCTGTCCGCTACCTCCTCGATGGAGTCCAGGCTGCAGCCCAGGACAGAGCCAGCTCTCTGAACCAGCTTGTTCAGTCTCTTCCTGTCCCTGTCCGTGCTGCCTCCTCCCCAACACACGATGGCATAGAACACTGCAGAGGCCACCACAGTGTCGTAGAAGGTCCTCAGCAGAGCCCTGCTCACGCCAAAGGACCTCAGTCTCCTCAGCAGGTGCAGGCGACTCTGGCCCTTCTTGATCAGGGCGTTGGTGTTGTGGGACCAGTCCAGTTTATTGTTCAGATGAACACCCAGGTATTTGACCGAGTCCACCAGCTCGATGTCTGACCCCCGGACGTTCACAGGTGTGTGGGGTGTGGAGGTCCTCCGGAAGTCTATCACCAGTTCCTTTGTTTTGCTGGTGTTAAGAAGAAGGTGGTTCTTCTCACACCATTCAACGAAGTCGGTGATGACTCCTCTGTCCTCCAGCTCCACCACTTTAGGATTTTAATTTAATTTAATTTAATTTAATTTAATTTAATTTAATTTAATTTAATTTAATTTAATTTAATTTAATTTAATTTAATTTAATTTAATTTAATTTAATTTAATTTAATTTAATTTTTGGCCGATTCGTCCTCCCTACCAGGTGGTGGCGGTAGAACCACAAAACGATCAAAAACACCACTAATGAACTGGGCCAGAGAACAAGACAAACGCCTTAGGATGTGACGAGCTGCAGATTTGGCGTTTTTGTTTTTAGCGTATAAATCCAGTCGCCTTGCAATATTTTCACACATTCCTAAGTAATAATACATAAGGACATTTCTCCGGTGTCATAATGCCGGTAAGTGGCCACAGCATACATGTTCTGTGTTGCAGAAGGTTCTTCCATTCTCCCGTTCCTCCCTCTTCGATCCTCAGCCACTGATGTTCATGCTAACGGTTTAGCTCCTCGGTTGTCATTCCTAAGGTAGAAAATAATTTATGCGCCTCTTCGTTTAGTTTGGATAGATATAGACCATGGTATGTCACGGAAAACGAGCACGGAGAGTAAATCTCCAATCTAGCTGCTCTTTACCAGCCGGCTGGTGTAATGGCGACAGTGTTTTTCTGCATAGATACCAGGTAACCTGCAAACAAGGAGCGACCTGTTTCCTTTTATTCTGCCTGCCTAATTCATCTTTAAGAAGGCCGGTTTCTGAGTAAAGATCGACGTAGAGAAATATAGTCGGTTACTATAGCAACCGAAGCAAGCTATAGTAGCGCTTATCTGTCTTCCGGTCTCCCTAAAAAAGAGCCTATCTCAAAGATTCCCTGATAAAATAAAGGTGTATTCATACTGTTCAGAGCAGGACAGATCATACTTTTCCAAATATAACCCTGATATGACATATAACTCACTCCGGTTTCCTACTGCATATTGTGGGTCCTTATATCTTTCATATCTTGATTTTAGAGCAACAAGCTTGAGAAACCAGACAAACAGGAGGTGAGCGACAACGTCAAAGTGGTGGTGAGATGTCGGCCCCTCAACCAGAAAGAAGTGCTGATGGGCTTCAAACAGTCGGTTGTCGTGGACGAGATCCGCGGGACCGTAACAGTCAACAAACTGGAAAACCCTCAGGAGCCTCCCAAGACGTTTACGTTTGATACTGTGTTTGGACCAGACAGCAAACAACTGGACGTCTACAATCTGACCGCCCGGCCCATCATCGAATCAGTGCTGGAGGGATATAATGGTGCGATTGTTGACGTCTGTTGTCCAACAATATGAATGTGTGTATGTTTGTCCACAGTTGACTTTAAAGCTAAGTTGTCCGTTATTGTTCGTTTCAGGCACCATTTTTGCATATGGACAAACTGGTACGGGTAAAACCTTCACCATGGAGGGGGTGAGGGCAGTGCCAGAGCTCAGAGGGATAATCCCCAACTCTTTTGCTCATATCTTTGGTCACATTGCCAAAGCAGAAGGTGACAAAAGGTCAGTAAACATTCATTCAGTACCTGATGTTGCAGGTTGGTTGTACAACCCTGCAACCTGGTGTTTAATTACTGTATGTGACTTGATCAGGTTCTTGGTGACTGTTTCATATTTGGAGATTTACAATGAGGAGGTTCGGAATTTGTTGGGCAAAGACCAGAATCAGAGACTGGAGGTGAAGGAGGTTTTGTTATTTCGGTCACGTCTGACATCTGCATGCATAATCTCCTGTGCTAAAGCTGTGTCTGATGGTCACAGGTGAAAGAAAGACCAGATGTTGGCGTGTATATCAAGGACCTCCCTGGATATGTCGTGTACAATGCCGATGACATGGACAGGTTCATGACTCTGGGCAACAAAAACCGTAGGCAGAACAACCGGAGACCTCCCCTCGCACCCTGACACTCTACCAAACTCTTTTTGACCGTGTTTATTTGTTGCTCAGGGTCTGTTGGCGCCACCAACATGAATGAGCACAGCTCCCGCTCTCACGCAATCTTCACCATCACCATTGAATGCAGTGAAAAGGGCGTAGATGGAAACCAGGTTATGCGCATGGGAAAGCTTCATCTGGTGGATCTTGCTGTGAGTATCTAGCTCCAGGTGCTGAGACACGGGCCTGGTGTGACCTTGGCTGTTTGTGCTCAGGGGTCCGAGAGACAGGGCAAGACTGGAGCCACAGGTCAGCGCTTGAAGGAGGCAACCAAGATCAACCTCTCCCTGTCCACGCTGGGGAACGTCATCTCTGCCTTGGTGGATGGAAAGAGCACGCACGTGCCCTACCGGAACTCCAAACTGACCCGTCTGCTGCAAGATTCACTGGGGGGGAACTCAAAGACCATGATGGTAAAACTCAGAGAGGAAACCTTGCAAACTCACAGTTTTCGTTTGACCAGAGCTGAGGCGCTGTTCCTCCACAGTGTGCAAACATAGGCCCCGCAGACTATAACTATGACGAGACCATCAGCACGCTACGCTACGCTAACAGGGCTAAAAACATCAAGAACAAGGCCAGAATCAACGAGGACCCCAAGGACGCCCTTTTACGCAAGTTCCAGAAGGAGATCGAGGAGCTCAAAAAGAAACTGATGGAAGGTGAGGACTGAAATGCTGAAACAGAAACACCTAGTTTGGATTGCCTGAAGAATCTGAAGGCTTGTGTGCATTTTCTACTCTTCAGACGAGTTTGATGAGAGTGAAGATGAAGGAGCAGAGGCTGGAGAGGGCCACCGGAGAAGAGGTACAAGTACAGTGTGACCCAGAACATTTAGGCTTGAGCTCTGGTTTGTCTGCTGAGTCTTCTTGTATTCTGAGTGTTGAGTGAAAACTGGAGGACAAAGTGTTAGACGGGGAAGTTTTCTCAAACTGACATCTCAGATTATTTATAGGATTTTCTTTGAAACAAGTTCACTTGTTTCCTGTATTGTATGAGATTTGAGCTGTGCTGTTAGGTGTAGGAAGATATGATAAATACAAGACACAATGGAGTTCTTAAATTTGAATTTGTGGAGATGCCCACACCGTCACCATGGGAACCATTGTTTCAGCTGTCTTTAGACAACCCGTGTTTATTTTTGGACAGGTGAGTATAAATACCCTTTATGTTCACTTTTAAGCATTGCGTCACAAAGGAAAACCCCCCAAACTACACGGATATAGGTCAAACAAATGTGTCATCAAAGTCTTTCCACGTTATATTTCCGCATTTAGAAAGGCGACAGCTCCTAAATCAGGACTTAACTTTTGTTGAAGTCATAAATAACTTACAACTAGAACCTGTTTCAGTCTGAAAGGGTCATTAATTTTAAGTGTCACTTTGACCTTTAGGGAGGAAGATTTCTGCAGATAAGATGATGGAGATGCAGGCCAAGATTGACGAGGAAAGAAAGGCCCTGGAGGCCAAGCTGGACATGGAGGAAGAGGAGAAGAACAAAGCAAAAGCAGAGCTGGAGAAGAGGGAGAACGACCTCCTTAAAGCTCAGTGAGTTCAGAAGAGCGAAACACGTCTGGGTGTGAAGATCTGAGTCAGGAGAAACAAAGTATTCTTTGTTTGGCTCAACAAAGAATTAACTTGTGGTATTTGTAGAAATTCACAATAAATGAAGCCCGTTCAGACATCAAGTCTTCAGGTTAAACAAGTGATCTGTGCTTCTCTCAGGCAGGAGCATCAACTTCTGCTGGAGAAGCTGTCAGCGTTGGAGAAGAAGGTGATTGTGGGCGGTGTGGACCTCCTGGCCAAGGCCGAGGAGCAGGAACGGCTTCTGCAGGAGTCCAACAAGGAACTAGAAGAGCGTCGCCAGAGAGCGGAGCAGCTGCGGAAGGAGCTGGCAGAGAAAGAGGTGGCTTTTTCACTCTTTGGATTCATCTGAGGACGCAAAACGATCTTGTTTTACCAATGACCCGTCTTTGAACCAGCAAGAACGCCTGGACATAGAGGAGAAATACACAAGTCTTCAGGAGGAAGCGCAAGGAAAGACCAAGAAACTGAAAAAAGTGTGGACCATGCTGATGGCTGCCAAGTCCGAAGTAAGAGGAAACATCCGACCGACGAGAGGCTGAATTCTTTACAGGAAAAGGCTGAAATGGTTCTTTTCTGTGTGCTAGATGGCCGATCTGCAGCAAGAGAATCACAGAGAGATCGAGGACCTTCTGGAGAACATCCGCCAGCTGAGCCGAGAGCTGAGACTGCAGATGCTCATCATAGACAGCTTCATTCCCCAGGAATATCAGGTGTGTGTGTGTGTGTGTGTGTGTGTGTGTGTGTGTGTGTGTGTGTGTGTGTGTGTGTGTGTGTGTGTGTGTGTGTGTGTGGGGAGGCAGGAGATGTGTCAGTAGTGAGTTTAGTAACAGGAAAATGCAACCTGCTGCCTGGTGTGCGGTGTGTTTTCTGTGTAGGAGATGATCGAGAATTACGTGCACTGGAACGAAGACATCGGAGAGTGGCAGCTGGTCAGCTCAGTTTGCATCATTTATCACCATCATTCCAGTTTTCCTCTCATCCGCAGCATTGAAAGCTGGGATGGGAGCTTCAGGGTAAACTTTAGGGTGCTTTTGTGTGTTTGTTAGAAATGTGTGGCCTACACTGGCAACAACATGAGGAAACAGACGCCTGTTCCCGACAAAAAAGAAAAAGACGTGAGTGGTTTTGTGTTTCTGCATCAGTCTTTGTTGCCGACCGTATTCCTATTTCGGTGACGGCGTTTGACTCTCGTGTCCTGTGTTCCGCAGCCGTTCGAGGTGGATTTATCGAGCGTGTACCTGGCCTACACGGAGGAGAGCATGCGTCAGTCGCTGATGAAACAGGAGCGACCCAGAACTTCAAAAAGCAGCAAGAGTGGTCGGCCCAAGACAGGAAGGAGGTAATCTCATTTCAGACAGGCCACAAGCTGCTTGATGTTCCGTGAAGCAACACCGGTTTCACTTCAGAATGAGTTGGCATGTTGTCAGGAGGTTTCACTTTCACGCGGCTCTGACGACTTGAAGACGTCTGCTTGACTAAAGCTGACCTGTCTGGACCGCAGCCGTCACCGCTTTTTAAGAGGTGAAGCCGGCTTCTCCTCCTGTCTGGAAGTGATGTTCCGCTTTGTAAACTTGCATCACAAACCCCAAGAGTTGTGGGTTTGGTTTGAACCGGGGCAACATGCGGGATGACCCAACAGAGCTGCGCTGTTGCATGCTGACTGCCTGCTGGCAGAAGCTGCCTTAGCTTCTACTGGCTCAGCTGGTTTCTGCAGCCTCCTCCCCACACTGCGCACATTTGAGTGTTTTGTGCATATGAAGGCTTCAGGAGATTGGATCAAACCAGGCTGTTGCGGTGCAGGTTTTTCTCCCGGTTTCGAATTGAAATTTTTCTGTCAAAATGTAATAAAATTCATCAGCGTGGAAAGTGGTTTCCGTTATCTCGATCAACACGTTTCTGAGAAACGAGAGTGCTGAAGGGTCCATCAAGTTTTTGATAACTCTTATCTTCTTGTAGGAAAAGATCTGCAAAACCCGACGCTGCGATCGATTCCCTTCTGCAGTGAAGACGACTAGTGCTGCGCTCTCACGTTGTTCCGTGTCTTTAGTGCATTTGGAAGAAGTTATATGTTGAAATCGCATGAGATGCACCTTTTGCAGGATTAAGACTTCCTGTCCGTGTGGAGTAAAGTGTTTTTATTTGTATTTATTACATGACTGTGGGCTACAATTTGGTGGAAAAAAAAAAAAAAAGAAGAATCGACATTAATGCATCAAGTCCCAGTTTGGGAAATCACTGCACGGGATCTGCACGTATTCCTAACTATAACCTGAATATTTATGGTCACCTGTAGGTGTTACACAATCATGATGGCATATCTTTAAACATATTTCTGTTGCCTTTTAAGTAGCTGCTAAGGTAGTGTTAGGACTAACGTGGAGGCAGCCACAGGAGTCGCTGCCGGAACCTGCGTCTGTACGTTACTGACCCCACTTTTATACGTCCAAACACTGTCATCAGTCGAAACGCCCTCCACTTAGGTCTTAAAGCAGTGGAGATTATTTATTGGTATGATTTGTACCAGCGGTAAGCTGTGTTTTCATTTTTATAGCGATGAATGTTGAATGTATGTTTGTTGTCCTCATTAAACACGTTGCGCTATGTCACACACTTGCAGCGTTCTTTACTCTCTGAGTGCAGATACACACAGACTGGAGCCTCGAGTTCCTGCTTTACCGAAACACTCGGATGCATAAACAAGTATTTTATCAAAGGCCAGATGTTAGGGAAAAGAATAATTTATTTGAAATAAATAGAAATAAATACACTTTTCAGTAATATCCACGTCATTTTTGAGTCTTTGCACATTCCTCAATGTGACTTAGGAGTTGTCTAAGGGTGCATGTCCTGTTCCTGTCCAGGTGGCAGTGGGCGTTTTGTGTCTGCTGAAACAAAACATTTGGCTGTTCATTTCAAGCACAGAAACATGGCTGCGATCAAACGCAGGAGCGGAGCTGGTGTGACAGCTGTGTGTGTGTGTTGTTACCTGGTTGTACAGACACAGGTACCTGATGAGGTGCTGACACTGACACTGCTCTTCTTCCAGCGACTTCTCGGCCAACGGGAAGAAGCATGCCTGTGAGGACAAAGCCTGGGTCAGATGAACTGGTCTGGAGGTTCCACATGGCTGAGCAGATGCACAAAAAATACACCGGGAACATACCGTGCACTTGGCTGCTCCTGTCGTTGGGTCGGGAACCTTTTGCTTCAGCTGATCTTCTGACCACTGAAAAGGCGAGAACGTCAGTACATTGTCAAACAAACAGGCTGTGCACAACTTCCTTTCCCCTCACGTGTTTTGACAAGTTCTGTGCTTGCTCAGCGATAAATTTGAGCAGCTCGGTTTTGGTGGGATGATGCTGATATACGGAGGCCGCTTCCACGAGGACGAGCACAGTCCCGATCAGGGCGAGACTTTGGACGACGGAGGTCTTCATGACTGGAAGGCAACGGTGGCGGGTAGGTGGCAGGTTCAGCAGGCTGCTTCAGGATGCAGCACCTAACTATCGCCTCATTTTTATTAGGGTGGTGACACTTCGCCCTTCAGACGTCAGAGGAAGAACCACACCAAATAAGGACAGTGACAGTGATCAGTTGTTCCATCCGGTGCAAAAGCTTGGTTATTAAATAGAAACAGCTTTATCAGCATGGTACCTTGAGAGCACAGGAACTGACCTTCTGATGGAAGGTCTAAAACAGCAAGATTTCAAATGCATTTACTGATCTTATCTGGTTTGACACCACTCCGTCACGCTGCCTGTAACTGAACAGCTACAGTCAGAGTGGGATAGACCTCCTTCCACTATTAGCACTTGGGTTTTTCCCAGGTACTTTGAAGTATTGCGCCGCTCACGTACTTATACAGCAACTTGTTGCCGGCACCAACATAGAATTATGTGAAAGTGATGGGGAAAGTCTGAAAATGAGCTCCTGGCAGGAGGAGCAGAGGCAGGAAGCATCTGCTGCACGCAGTGGTGAAGAATATCACCGTTTCTTCACATTTCACAAGGTCGATAACAGAGTTATAAAAAGATATAGTCGTATAAAAAAGACGACCTGATGACGGGTCAGGGGGATGTGATAGTATCGCATCATAGAAACATCCCCGAGTCAGGGCAGAAATTAGGTGCACATTTCCACAAGCTTTTAGTGTTTAACCACATACGTTTTACTGGTTTGGTGACTGGGCTTTGCGCAAGGAAATCCGAAAGGCAACATGTGCCAGAAAGTTGTGATAATGACCTCAGAGTCCTTTCACAGCAGGAGGGAATGGAAAATGAAAATAGCTCACTTTCAGATCAAAAGATGCCCTGGAGCGTGACCTCAGTGACAGGAGCCTTCCTGTTTACCCATCTTTCATTCGAGAAATCATAAAACACCATCAAAGATGAAATTTAATTCCTCTGACTGATAAATCTCAGAAAAAAAGACCAAAGCTTTTAAAGAGCGAATTCTGGGTTGGCGATAAAACAACCGAAATCCAGAATCCCCTAAGTCAGCACCGTGCAAGCGCCAGTGTTGTGCATGTACACAGGCTAACCAGAGGCGAGGCCGCTGATAGATGCAACAGGATATGCTCAACGGCGAAAATGCTCAATGTCACCAACATCGACAGCGTGACATGTTGATTACTGAGTGGAGAAAGGAAGAAGAGTCTCATCATGTTTGCCGCTTCAAACGTTTATGGAATGTTGACGCTTCAGGCCCTGAGACTGAATTTTATTTTAAAAAGTACCGTTATTTAAATTCCAAACTGTAGATGGTGTAAACGACGTAATACGGGATCCTCAAGAGGAAAATATAATCATTCAATCAATTTCATGAAGTGTAGATGTTTTTTTTATTTATTAAGGATCCATGGTGTGATGTGGTTTTCTTTTGTAAAGTAGTACCAATCGATTTATTTTGAATAAATATTAAAACTACCGCCAAGAATTTGACTACTGTAAAGTAGGCAGAAGGACTCTGTTTTCTGTTTATCTGCTAATTCTGGTCCAACAGCTACACTTTTGGGACAGAATATTTTCTATGTGATTGTAGTTATATATTAAACCCATCTGCTAATAATTTGGTAATACATAAAATATTAAATTACACTCTTGGTAGATCTTTTATTGAAAATCTGCTTTATTGTCATTATTATAATGCTTACATCCGTAGTCAATTTTGCCTTTTCCCTAACGCTGACAAGGAAGTAAAAACAACAACAACAACAACAACAAATGCATAAAATATACATTTTTAGTCACCACAGTAAACGGTTGTGCGGAATGTAAACAAAAGTGCAGTGAATGTGCAGATTCAGTGGCAGCAAAGCAATCTGGAATGCAATATTTTGTTGCGCGCATGTGTGTGTGTGTGTGTGTGTGTGTGTTTGTTTGGGTGCCATAGGTTGCGTGTCATAGGTCAGCTAATCAGTGTGAGAGGTTAAAGAAATCAGGGAGAGGTGTGTATCCTTCCAGCCTATTGTTCTTCACTCTACTCCGGTCACAGAGCATTTTTTCCCTGTTGACAGAAGATTAAAGAGACTAGAGGATTTCATTTATCTCAATAAAAATACTAAAACTATTGTTCTAAAAATGCTTAATTGCAGGTCAGGAGATGGAGGCGAGACAAAGGAAAGCCGGCGGCAGCCTCGAGTATCCGGGCGAAGGGCGACACCTGCTGGCGGAGCCCCGCCACAGCAGCCATGACGAGCGAAAGTGAAGCCGCGCGGACGCGTACACACGCTGATGTGCACAACAGATGTGACTTTCTGCCTTTCAAGCTACGCTTTGTCTGCAGTTTAATCCCGTAAATGTCGCACCTCGAAGGAGGGTGTAGGGTCGTTGGGCGTTTTCATTGATTTTTCAGAGACGTTCACCGAGACGCGTTCATTCCCAAGTATCGATATATTCACACGGAAGAAAACACACTTGATGCCGGGGGCGAGGAGGGCCAGTAACCACCGGTGAGTGCGGAGCACTCACATCAGGAAAGCGGGCAGCCAATAGGGAAGCTCCCAGGATTTAGGCTATATGCGCCATTTTACTGCGTCTACAGCCATCCGGCAAGATGGTCCCCTTGCTTTGTCTACCCTGACCGGAGTTGTGTGAATATTCCGTGGCGATTCTCGCCTCCGCGCAGTCGCGGGTCTGCAGGGTGGATCGAGCCGGTCCAACCGGTGCCACGAACACAAGCTGTCTTGGTCGTTGAAGAAATGTCGACGGTGGCAAGCCGGTAGGAGCCCCGCTAAAGCTGTTTGTTTGGAGCAACCGATGCTGCATTGAGAAGCGAGCTACCTCGGCTAACGGCGAGCCTGCCCGCTGCAGCCCGACGCCCGCTCGCTAGCTAGCTAGCTAGCTAGCCAACGCCGCTAGCATGAGCGGTTGTAGCATTAGCTGCGCAACCGGCAATTTTCAAGTTTGCGCAAACGCGGAGGTCAACGGACGTGTGCGCTTCCACAAGCCATTGCCGGAGAGTGATATTATCACGGACGAGTGCGTTGATTTGCGAAACTGTAACGACCGTTGTTGTATTGGTGCCGTTTGCTAGCCAAACGTTGCACTGGCCGTTTGGATGCTGCCCAATGCAGTTAGCGCGCGCTGGCTCGTGCCGCGATACAGCCAGGAAGCAGGAAGGCCCGCGGATGCGTTTTTCTGTGCATGCCGTGCGCGGCACCGTGCGTGCGCTTGCAAAATGCAGCATCGTCAGGCTAGTTTTAGAAAGTATTTTTGCGATGTTTGCTAATGTGGTGTCCAAATGTGGAGACCTCGATCGGCCCGAGGACGGAGCTGCCGCTTCTCAACAGTGGAGTCCTGCGTGGGGGAGAGAGACAGGCGGAGAATCCGGCTCTGACACCCGGTTTTGGAACCTCCGTGGGCCCGCGGATGCTTGTCAGAGCGCACGGATCGCTCCATTTGGATCCTGGCGATCGAATCAGCGCGTAACGATGAGGCAAAACGGGCAAATAAACAGCGCCGGTTCGATTCCCGGAGCCATGTTACGCCAATAAGTCTCGTTAAAGTGAACGGATCGTGTCTTGCTGGTAAATGGTAAAGTTGTGTGAGGTCATCCATGTAGAATAATCACATATTTTATCAAGGGGGACAAGTGCGGTGTCTGAATTTAGCGCACCAGTGTTTGTTTTGCTCAGCTGGGTTACCCACGCATTTGAGAACACACTGGGATTTAAACACAGGCTTTCTCATCATGCCTCTGCTCTGGCTGACTTCTCACACTTGCTCTCACTTTTGCTTTGTTGATTCTGGAATTTGTGACCTGGTTCTGCTCTGCCTGACCCGCCTCTGTCCAGGTAAAATGAGTCTGCCCTCTACTGAACCAACCATGGACCAAATGGCACAACGAGCGGAAGAGGTGAGGCTGACGCCGGACGTGGATGCTTCTCTTCTCTGCTTCTCCTCTCTGAGCCTAACCAAACCCTGTGTTCTCGTTAGCCCGGCAGCTCCGGTGAATTCACGAAGCCCTCGTCTTCTCGCAACAAGAGGTGAGGATCGGCGCTCTTGAACGCGGCGTTTTCTTCTTCTCCTCCCGCGAAGGGCTGTCAAGTAACTGTTTGCTGGCCAACTTTAGGAAGTGCACAGCTGTGATGAGGCACGCCGGACCGGACGAGTCTGACGAGTCGGCGGAGAGCGAAAACGAAGGCGCCGCGTCCGACAATCCCTCAGACGGCAACACGGGCAGCGGGTCCAAAGGTGGGAGTTTTCCTGAGTCGAGCCACGTTTGTGAGCTTTTGAAACCTTTTTTTTTTCCTTTGTACATAAATGTTTCCGTCTCTTGTCGGATTAGGCACTTTAGTCATGAGACCAGCTGGGAACGACAACAAAGGGGCCATGAAGCTCAGAGTGGACTTCAAGAAGAAACCCACAGGTGATTCTGCTCTGGTAACGGTGGCGCTCACGCCAGGCGCAGGCGCCGGCGAACGCTGCCCTTTTATTCCAAAGCGGACCCATTTATCAGGAAGCTCGCGGGAAGAGGACGCGCGCTCATGCTAGGTGTGCTCTGTGCTCGCAGCAGACGATACTCTGCAGAAGAAGGTGAGCTGCACCGCCTGCGGGAGGCAAGTGAACCAGTTCCAGACCAACTCTGTGTTCGAGCATCCTGTTCTCAAAGTGCTCATTTGCAAGGTGGGGAGGTCAGAATGCAGCCCCATCCGGCTGTGCGACCGTGCTTCTCACTTCTCCCCCCCCACTCTCTTCCCCAGTCGTGCTACAAGTACTACACCAGCGATGACATCAACAGAGATTCCGACGGGATGGATGAGCAGTGCAGGTACGTTTGACGCCACCGGCGCCGGTCCGGTCCAGGAGCCCGCCTCTCCAGCCTTTCTCCAGCCTTTCCTGTGCCTCCGTAGGTGGTGTGCCGAGGGGGGCAAGCTCATCTGCTGCGACTACTGCAACAACGCCTTCTGCAAGAAGTGCATCCTCCGCAACCTGGGCCGCAGAGAGTTGTCCGTCATCACGGACGAGAACTCCAAGTGGCACTGCTACGTCTGCCGCTCGGAGCCGCTCCAGGACCTGGTCTCCAAGTGCCAGAGCGTGATGCAGCGCAAGTTGGAGAACGAGGACAGGGAAAGCAGGAGGCCCAAGAGCAAAGCAGTCAGGGAGCCCAGAGCGGCCATCAACGGGAAGGACGAGGCCGAGGGCTCGGGGACCCTGACCTTCTCCTATAAACGGCTGCACGTGCCCAAAGAACTGATGAAGAAGGCCAAGAAGCTGGTGGAAACCACCGCCGGCCTGAACAACACTTTCATCCAGTTCATCCAGCAGGCCGCCGTCAAACCGGCCGACAGGTCCATCAGGTACCGGCACCTGAAGGCCTTCAGGGCCGTGCTGGCCGACTTGAAGAAAGCCCACTGTAGCCTGGAGGAGGCGCTGGTGTGCGAGTTCCAGAACGTGGAGGTGCAGAACGGGAACGAAGGCCAGGACACCGTGACCGAGGTCGCTGACGGCGCCGAAGCAGCTCAGAACGACAGCGCGGAGGTTGACGGAGGCCCGGCCGGCGCCGAGGAGATGGACGAGGAGCTGAACGAGGAGGAGGGGGAAAAGGAGGAGGAGGAGGAGGAAGAAGAGCCCGAGCAAGGCGCCAGCGGCGAAAAGGCGGCAGGTGGCGCCGCTACCAAAGACTGCCAGTCCCAAGCTGCCGTCACGCCGAACCCGGTTAAAACGGAAGCGTGCGAGGATGAGCTCCTGCCAGCTGCCGAAATGTCCCTGGACCAGGACATTATGTCCGTCCCGCCTTCGGTTCCGGAAGAGCTTTTTCAGATGGTGGAGAGCCTGGCAGACTCCACCATGCTCCTGCAGAACGACGCCGCCTCGATTTCGGACTCGGAGAAAAACGCCGAAAACGCGGAATCCGATTGCACAGAGAGCCAGCGCCCTCAGCCCAAGGTGAAGAACCTCATCGTCAAGCTGACCCCGGTGCCGGTGGTCACCACCTGCGGATCCAGGTCACCCAGATCCAGAACCAGGGAGAAGAGCGAGGAAGCCAAAACCCGGGGTAAAAAGGAGGAACCGGAGGAGAAGGCGGAGGGCAGTCCTCCGCCGAGCCGCCGCTCCAGTCGCGTGAAGACCACTCCCTTAAGGAAACAGGCCGAGAACATGGACCAAGGAGAATCCTCGGAGTCGGAGGCAGACGGAGAGGTCAGGAAGGCCAAGTCCTCCAAGAAATCCAGCAGCGCCCCAGCGGAAGATGGCGTCCGGGTGAAGACGGCGGACTCTGATTCGGACGAAGCTCCTCGGGCGCTCCTGGAGAAGGCGGCAGCCGGCACCGACGAGGAGCAGGAGGGCGCACGCTCCAAGAAGCGCCTGTTCAAGTCCAACAACACCGCCTCCGCCGAGGACGGCGACAAAGCGTCCAAACGCAAACGCAAGTCCGAAAGCTCCGATTCAGATCCGGAGCAGAAAGGCAAAAAAGCCTCCAAGAAGAAGAAACCGAAGGATTCGGAACCCTCCGACTCCGATCTGGAGCAGAGCAAAGGCGGCGCGGCGAAGAGGAGGCGTGAGCGCGGGAAGAAAAGGGACGCCGCCGAAGAGGAGGGGAAGAATTCCCCGGAGAGGAGAGCAGCGGATCGGAAACGCTCCTACGAAAAGAAGCAGAAGCGAAAGGGCTCCAAAGCAGCCTCCAAGCTGCAGACGTCCTCCAGCGAGGAAGAGGAGGAGCTGCAGGACGAAGGCTCCGGAGAGGACGGCGACGTGCAGAAGATCAAACCCATCGTGGAGGATCCTCTGGTGGGGGCGGACGGAGCCTTCCACCAGTCCTCAGGTACCTTCAGGCCCGATCCGAAGGCCTCGGTGTTCCCAGCGTTACATTCTTCTTCATGTCTGCTTTGTTGGAAAGGTGACGAGCTTGACGATAAGGGCGGCGTCTCCCTGGCTTGCGAAGACGAGGAGGACGAAGATCCTGAGAACAGGTGGGTGGAGGAGAAACGGGAAGGGCCGAAACCCTAGACTGGGGCACGAGACACGGTCCAGGAGGACCCGTCGCCCTCGGTCTCCGGAGTCAGCGCTTCCTTCCACAGAAATCAGAGGAAAGAATGCGAGAGTGCAGCTGCGCGTCAGCTCTTCTTCTCCTTTTGTTTCCGCAGGATTGCAAAGAAAATGCTCCTGGCCCAAATCAAGTCCAACTATTCTTCCGGAGGGGACAGCTCTTCTGACGATGGAGGGAATGAAGACGACAAGTCCTCCAAGAAAGTCAAAAAACAAGAAGAGGAGGAAGAAGAAGAAGAAGACGATGAAGCCGAGCAGCAGGGTATCAAAATATTCTGTGGTTTCTTTGGCCGACCTTCGAGGTTTCGGCCCGAACCGATTTGCGTCTGTTTTAGAAGCCGATCAGTCGGAATCTTCGGGCTCCGACGTGGACGTGAAGAAGCACGCCAGGCGCCACAAGCTGCTGCGCCACAAGCTCTCGCTGAGTGAGGGCGAATCCGGAGAGGAGAAGTCAGCCGCCAAGGACAAGAAGAAGAAGGGCAGCAAGAAGTCAAAACCGAAAGGTGGGTTTGTCCGGTTCCGGCGCTGCGGCCGGAGGTTCCGGTGGAACCGCGCCGAGGTCATGACCCCTGACCCCTCCGTGCTAATCTGTTTTCAGAGGGCAGCGCCGAGTCCGACGATTCCGAGTACGAGAAATCCGATTCCAGCGCAGAGTCTGGAATGAGCGAAGAGCTGAGTGAATCGGAGGAAACGGGGAAACATCGGAAGACGAGGTGGGAGAGACCCCCCCGCCACGGTGCCGCTGCCTCCTGCTAGCTTTAACCCCGTCTGTCCGTCCGTCTGTAGAGCTGCCACCAAAAAGGATGAGGAGAAGCAGAGAAGTTACAAGCAGAAGAAGAAGCGGCGCCGAATTAAAGTGCAGGAATCCTCTTCCAGCAACGAGAAGGTGTTTGAAATGTTCCAAACGCTCCAAAAAGTTCCCTTTTCCTTGCTCGAACGCAGCCCTGAAGCCTTCTGACCGTTATGGAGGGCAGAATTCATCAGAGAAAGTTCTTTTCCTTCCTCCCCGAGGGCCGGAGATCAGAGAGCTGAACCTGATGTGTAATTTCCACAGAGCGGTGAGGAAGACGACGAGCAGCAAGACGGAGACGACCGCAAAGGGCGCAAGAAAATCCGCAAAATCCTGAAGGACGACAAGCTGCGGACGGAGACCAGGGACGCTCTGAAGGAAGAGGAGGAGAGGAGGAAACGCATAGCCGAGAGGGAGGAACTCAGGAAGAAACTGCGAGAGGTAAACGAGTGTCTGCCGGCCGGGTCTGTGGGGCCGGCCTAAGTGAGGAGGAACGCTCCAAAAGAACTCGTTTATAGTTTGCTGCAATTTTGTTTTTTATAAGGTTACTGGTGTAATTTTAGCTGTACAAGTAGGAAAGATATAAACTTAGACAAACTTTATTAATCTGCTCGAGAAAATCACAACGGCGTCGTTTTCAAAGTAACTCAGGGGGCGGTTGCACATTTGTATTAAAAGTTTTATAGGAAAATTGGATAATAGACATTTAGAGTATTTTATTATTGATATTCCAAGAGATGTTTGATTTTCAGAGAGTTAAGACCAAAGCCGGGGGGATTTGATCCCAAAGTGGTCCCGGTAGATCGTTAGCATGTACGACTGCTGCCTGGAGACACGGCGGTGAAAGACCAGAACGGGCTGCTTAGCCAATGTCTGTGCACTCCGAGCGCTTCTCTCATTTTAGATTTTTACCTCCGCCAAGGAGATTATGCTTTTGCCAGCATCGCTCTGTAGGCCAACTAACTCCGTTAGGAACGGATTTCAATGATATTTTCTGGAAATTTTTCTCATAGGACAAGGAACAGATGATTAAATTTTGGTGCAGGTCCTGGCGGGGGGTGGCGGGAAAGGGCGGAGGGGGGGATAATTTGAAAAAACCCTGTAGATTAAGGTCCAATGGCACAAGTCAGGATATGCTTGGGATTAAACAGCAAATTCAATCGAATCAAGGCTCCTGGAGGGATTTGACCCTTAATCTTCCAAGGATCATGGCCAATAGGCTTGATCATAAACAACTTACTGCGTTAGGTTCTAGTGTTCAAGCACGGTAAATAACGGGAACGTTATGTCACGATGTGGGGAAATAAAGTCGCCTTTAATGCGAAACAAGCTGTTTTAACGTCTCCGCTCCTGCCGCCGCTTCAGGTAATTGTGGTGGAAGAGTCGTCCCAGGTGGCCTGTCCCATCACCACCAAGCTGGTGCTGGATGAGGATGACGAGACCAAGGAGCCGATGGTGCAAGTGCACAGGAACCTTGTCACCAAGCTCAAGCCCCACCAGGTGGACGGTAAGGACGACGCAGCCCAGCCGCGTTACTCAGATGGTGCACGTCGCTGTGATCTGAGGTCCGCGCTGTTCACCTCTCTGCCCAGGGGTGCAGTTCATGTGGGACTGCTGTTGTGAATCCATGAGGAAGATCCAGAAGTCTGCAGGCTCGGGCTGCATCCTCGCACACTGCATGGGGCTGGGAAAAACCCTGCAGGTAGGGAGAAACGCAAGAGGCACCCCCAGAAATTTCTCTAAAGCTAATTTAAGATACAGTAACTAAAACATGAATTGCTATGCCTAATAAAGGCACTTGAGTTAACCGGAAATAAAAGCAAAAACTCGCTTTTAGGCGACACAAACCAGTTTGAACTTTGACTTGGAGAAGCTGAGCTGTAGTTCCACTCGTGTCCTGTAGGTGGTGACATTCCTTCACACTTTGCTGCTTTGTGAGAAGCTTAAGTTCACCACAGCCCTGGTGGTTTGCCCCCTCAACACTGTCCTGAACTGGCTGAACGAGTTCGAGAAGTGGCAAGAAGGAATGAAAGACGATGAGAGTCTAGAGGTAGGAGGCGGGGTTACGGTACAGTTTGTGTGAGTTGCACGTTCTACTCATCTCCATCAATTCAACTTATTGCGTGTGACCAGGTGACTGAGCTGGCCACCGTGAAGAGGCCACAGGAAAGGGCGTTTGCCCTGCAGCAGTGGCAGGAGTCTGGCGGGGTCATGATCATGGGTTACGAGATGTACCGGAATCTGACCCAAGGCAGGAACATCAAAAGCAAGAAGCTCAAGGAGACCTTTCAGAAGACACTGGTGGATCCAGGTGTGGTACTGTCTGAGTGACCATCTTAGCACATAGTTGAGCTTGTTCCCCAGTTGCTGGTGCAGTATCTGATCGGCCAGTTTTCTATAGAATTGAAACATTATTAATGATGAAGGCAGTTCTTGTGCAGTTGCATTATTTGTGTATGCAAGTGTGGAAAAAAGAGCATTTTAAAATTCCAAAAGTTTTTTTTTTTTTTTTTCCAACTTTTTTTGCGTTTATTTGGAAATTAACAGCCATTATTTAGAAGTAGATTTTGAAATTATTCTCAAAAGGAAACATCAACAGAGTTTTTAAACAGGCTTTTCTCCTCGTCTTCCACCAGGTCCTGACTTGGTGATTTGTGACGAAGGACACATTCTGAAAAATGAAGTATCTGCGGTGTCCAAAGCCATGAATTCCATCAGGACGAGGAGGAGAATTGTCCTGACCGGAACACCGCTGCAAAACAATCTGGTCGAATGTGAGAAATTCAGCTTCAACTGACCACGTTGTGCATTTTCAGTGTGGCTGAAACTGTTTTTGGTTTTCATCAGACCACTGCATGGTCAACTTCATCAAGGAGAACCTGCTGGGGTCCCTGAAGGAGTTCAGGAACCGCTTCATTAACCCCATCCAGAACGGCCAGTGTGCGGACTCCACAGCACAAGATGTGCGTCTGATGAAGAAGAGGGCGCACATTCTTTACGAGATGCTGGCTGGCTGCGTCCAGGTAGTGTTCAAACGTCTGAAACCATTCTTCACTGTTGTTTGCTCTCTGTGACCTCCTCCTTATTGTTTCCTGAAAACAACATTCTTCTTCCCAACAGAGAAAAGATTACACCGCACTCACCAAATTCTTGCCTCCCAAACACGAATATGTGCTGTCTATCAGAGTGTCCCCGTTACAGTGTAAACTCTACAGATACTACTTGGAGCATTTCACAGGTGAGCAGATGATCGCTTTGTTTTTGAAGCGTTGTGTTGATACGATCACTTAAGATGAGAGGAACAGGAAAGCTGGTGGGCAGGGTGAGGACAGCAGCTCGTTAGGAGCCAACTTCTAGTGTGGTTGCACGTGATCAGGGAACTTTTAACACCTGACCTGGAGCTGAAGCAGGCCTTTAGCGAGCAGTTATCCCAGTTACCCAGCAACCGCTGTCTACTGGTTGAAATTATTCCTCAGTTGTTCAGAGATCACGCTAAACCTTTCCTCCCTGAATCCTGAACAGTTGAACAGAAAAATGTCTGTTCTCATTCTAAACCACATTTCTGTCACTTTCCATAGAAAGAACTTTATTTTTAGGTTTCCACACTGTTCTACAAATGCATCCGTCTTCATCACCAACCTTCGCTCTTCTGCAGGTGTGGGGAACGCTCTGGAGGGGGGCCGGGGCCGCGCAGGGACCAAACTCTTCCAGGATTTCCAGATGCTCAGCAGAATATGGACTCATCCATGGTGCCTTCAGCTGGACTACATCAGTAAAGAAAACAGGGTAGGGTGGAGGAAGCGGAGATCTACCAAGTCTTCAGTCTATCAGTCCAACACACACACACACACACACACACACACACGCATGCATCGATACTAAAACAGTTTCTTCGTATTCCTAATTTTAGAAGGTATCAGAAACGTTTAGTTGTGTATTTGACATTGAAGCTCAACACTCGCGTCACCTTGCAGGGTTTCTTTGATGAAGACAGCATGGATGAGTTCATCGCATCAGAGACGGAGGAATCCTCCATGAGCCTGACCTCTGAGGACGAGAAGATGAAAAAGTAAATGGCTTCATGAATACCTCAGTGCCTCATACTGCGCAGTTCATTCACGGTTCCCGAATTCAAAAACCTCTTTGTTCCCGTTTGTCTTGGCGAACCTACTCCCCCCTTTCCATCCTAGAAAAAAGAAACGAGAAAGGGGGAAGAAAAAGGGATCCGATGACTCTGATAGTGATGATGTGGAGGTCATCAAGGAATGGAACACCAGCTCCCGGGGCAGAAATGGCGAGGGCCGCAACAGACGTGCATCCGTGGAGGAGGGTAAGTAAAGCGCTTATTCTTTATCTGCGTATTTCAGACCATCAGCGATTAAAAGGTCACTGCTCTGACAGACTGCTGGATGTTTCTTAACATTTCAAGATTTCCATAAACCTCTTTGTTCCAGTCCAACTGTGCTTTTAAGTCCCTTGCAGTTTTTCCATATGAAAATTTGGATTCTATCATAATAACTTTCAAGGACAGACCTCATTCATTATTGCCTCATTGTGACTCCCTTTTTTTTCTGTTTTCCACTGAAAAAAGTTGGCACTAAGTATTTTTTTGTGCCATTTCATTGCAAGACTAAAGATGACAGAAACCATTGCAGACTTTCGATTAATCAGACCTAAACCTCACTTCCAGTATTTCCAAACACCTGACCGATGATGGCAACTGAAAAAAACCTCCCAAAAAATAAAAAGCACTTGATCTGAGATCCAGATACACACACACACACACACACACACACACACACACACACAGATTTTGGAATATTGGCGTATATGTGCTAATGCTCCTCTTTGGCAGTGTGCAGAAAAATCCAAACCATGCGAGTGTTGCTCTTTAGATAATAATAATCTGAACAGATGAAAAAGCCTGAAAGGTCGTTGCTTTGGAAATTCGTTCTAGAGCACAGTTGTAATTTGCAGAGAAGGACACCAACAGTAATAAAAGAAGATCGTGCACTAGTTTGTGCAAGCTAATGCCCTGGTAACTGTGTATTTTCTCTTTGTTTTGCTATCAAGTTGCCCAGCCCGCTGGCTCTGCCCCAGGCAGCCCCTCTGCTGACTGGCACAAGGAGTTCGTCACTGAGGCTGACGCCGAGATCCTGGAGCACTCTGGAAAGATGATGCTCCTCTTTGAAATCTTGCGCATGGCAGAGGAAGTAGAGGACAAAGTGTATGTGTCCGAGCCCAGTGTGCAGCCATGGCTGCCGTTTGTCACCTGACGGTGTTTGGAAGCATCTCAGTGACAGAGGGTGTGTCTCCTGTCCCCAGCCTGGTGTTCAGTCAGTCGCTCATCTCTCTGGATCTGATTGAGGATTTCCTGGAACTGTCCTGCAGAGCTAAAGACGAGGATAAAGTATCTCCCTATAAAGGTAACAGCATTTTAAACTTCCAGCGTCGTCCTGGTTGATCTTCACGTGAAGCACGCTACCTTGGCTTGTTGCTGCAGTGTGTTGCCCACATAATCCTGCCTTAGATTAGTGCTTCCGTGCAGCCTTTGCCTCTTCTCTGCGCGCACGATGTGTTGAACGTTCCCCATTAATCTGCCACAGACCTATCTTCTGTTTCTTTCCTGTTCCTGTTTTTAGCACTGCTTTGTCTTACAAGCTAATTGCTCTCTTGTGGAGCTCAGAGAAGCCTCTTCTCTTCCACGGGCTTATTTTTGTGGTTTTTGTCTAATTCTTTACCTTTTTATAAAAAAAACGTTAACAGTGTGGTAACAGGGAACTTATTTCATATGGAAGTGCAGGTTTGGCACATGTAGGACAAACTAGGTTCTTTGTGTTCTTGTTCACTCTGAAGTGCTAATTACTCCTAAACACACGCAGACACACATGGACACCAGTGCTGTAAGGTCATGTTCCCAATTAAGCGTCAGCAGCTGTTTTTACTTTGATTTTAAAAATGATTAGACCTTGACTTTTTATTCCACCAAAAACAAAAAAAAAAGTTTGCTCAAGGGTTTGTAATTTGTAATGAAAAGATCACAGCACTGTAATTGAAAACACACTGCAGTGCCGGTTGTGAAGGCCGGTGGTAGAGAAGTCTCGTTGCGAGGACTAAGAATCCAACGGTCCTGTTGTTTAACCTAAACCTGAGGACTGAACGGCCAGAGCCGGCGTTCTTACTGTGACCTGCTTGTGAAGGTGAAGGCAAATGGTTCAGGAACATTGACTACTACCGCCTGGATGGCTCCACCAGCGCCACCACCAGGAAGAAGTGGGCGGAGGAGTTCAACGACACCAGCAACGTCAGGTAGCGCTCCTTTAATCCCAGGCCTTCCTTTTGGGAAGGCCTCCTCCTCACCTGACGCCCGTCTGCCTCCCCAGGGGTCGTTTGTTCCTCATTTCAACACGGGCCGGCTCTCTGGGGATCAACCTGGTTGCCGCCAACCGGGTCATCATCTTCGACGCCTCGTGGAACCCCTCCTACGATGTCCAGAGTATCTTCAGGGTCTACCGCTTCGGGCAGCACAAGACTGTTTTCGTCTACCGGTTCCTCGCCCAGGTGAGAGGAGAACCTGCTCGTGGGATGGGTCAGCAGGCATCACCCCCGCCCGAGCCCTCATCCTCAGACTGATGTTGGAGACATGATTCCAATCCATCCTTGTGTTCCTGGTTCTATCTTTCAGGGTACGATGGAGGAGAAGATTTACGACCGGCAGGTGACTAAACAGTCTCTGTCCTTCCGTGTGGTGGACCAGCAGCAGATCGAGCGACATTTCACAACCAACGAGCTGGCGGAGCTCTACACCTTTGAGCCAGAAATGCTGGATGATCCCTCTGGGAAGAAGAGGAAGGCAGCTACGCCCATGCTCCCCAAGGTAAAAACGTGCACGTTTGTCACGGTTTTGGTAACATACAACCACTCTTTTGTCTTTGAACATATTTGGAACACCCTAAAATCTCGCCGTGGCACCTGAAATAATGTCTACATTATAGATGAGAGAGTGAGGAGAAGAAACTAGATCAGCGAAGGCAGCAGAACCTTGTGACTTGACTTGTAAGCGAGGCCTCGCACGCGTAGGGTGGTGCATCTGGTGAAAACAGCTCTTTGCTTGCGTGCTGTATGACCTTCTGTCTGTTTATCATCCACCTCTAATTGACGGATGGATCTTATGGAACATCGCAGTCAGAGCACTGACTCAGACTTTATAGTTTTCCAAAGGTCACGTGCAAACAAGCAGCGGTTGTAAAAGACTGCAGTAAAGTCCTGACTGAGGTTGCAGGAGTATTAAGTTGATTTTCTTTGGTTTTTGTGGAGTCGATCAGAGTTTTAAACCCCTGGTTCCTGTTTGGATCCCATTTGGTCGTTCCGGGATCTCTCCGTCTCTTCCAGTCTCCTTTTATAATCCTCCACTCGCCTCTTCTTTGCCGAACGCAGGTGCTGTGTCACTGTTGGGACCCCATGGGGTTTAATGGGAACACGCCGCCCTCACATGCACCATCCAGCCACGCACAGCTGCACAGATTTGCCTGTTTACAACTATTTACTAAATACTCCTCTCATTGCAACACTGCTGCTGCCCAGCTATAAACCGACCGGCTTTTTTTTTTTTTTTCATCTGTTCCTTTGGTGTTACTCCTGTCTTTCCACCCTTCCCTTTTTTTTTTGCCGTCTCCGGGTTTGTTCGGATCATCTCAAGTGGTTTCACCTCTGTTTTAGTTCTAGGCCACAGAAATCTGTAAACAGAGTGACAAAAAAGGGTATATTTAGGTTATTTGCTGTTTTTCCAGACGGCTGAGAATCCAGAAGCGTTGGGTGCGCCCTGCCCAAAGCTCTGGGTCCAATTTGCACAAAATGTCTTTAAGGTGTTACAGGTGTGAGGCCTAGACCGCTCGTGCCTTTGTTCTCCTCCCTCGCCTTCGTCTGACCGACCCTAGCTCCGCCGAGGAGGAGGGAATTCCAGTCGGAGCTCTGAGGGCAGACGTGCCGACCGAGGCGCTGCCTGTCAGGCCTTTATGAGCCCGGCGACATTTCCGCGGCGCGGTTTTAAAGGTAGAGAAGCCGACGGGCTCCGACGGGCAGACCTGCTCTGGCCGCGAGGTTAACGGCGATGCGGCAGCGGTGCTTCAGTATTACGGAAGGAATTTGCCATCTGGAATGATGTGAAGATGAGTCAGACACCCTCCATCGCTGAAGCCAACAGCGCTCGGCAGAGGAGAGAGTGGTTTGGGCCCTAGCAAAGGGAGCGCTGTGCTCTTGCTCCCAAGCTGTTTGTGCAGCTAGAAATGACATGAAATGGGTCATTTGGTTTTATTTCCTTGGGTTTCGATCTACTCTAGTGTAGCAGCAATTATATTCTCGTCTTATTGGAACAAATGGTTATGTAATCTGGGTTAGACTTAGCTGTATCGTCTCATTCTACTTGCAGCTCTATCTGTCCTTCTGATTGTGGAACGTTTACCAGCTCATATCCGTGTTTTTCCGCTCTGCTGCCATCTCGTGCCTGTCTGGACGGTGTCCCCGCCCTCGCTGGAGCCATCTGTTGGCGCGTCTCCTTGTGTGCGTCCCTCCGTGTTCAAAGCCAGCGCAGTAAAGCTGCTGTTTGTCCTCTCTGGCCCGATCGACCTGGGTTATTACGTGGAGCCTTCTCTTAAAGTTGTCTTCGGAGAAGCTAATTGGAGAGAGAGGACACAGGAAGCCCCCTAATGACAAAGAAGGTCCCTGGACTTCAGACAGCAGACTCCACGCCCAGCCTTCCGACACCCGCGCCTCTTCTTCTCTCATCTCGCGCCTTTCAGGTCCATAACTTCATAGTTGTTGGTAGATAAATAATGACTCTTTAAAGGTGTTGTGTCTAATAGGTTTTAGGGCTTTTTAAGGGTTTACAGCTTTGCTCAAGTCCCAACATACAGAGACAACAGCAGGCCGAACACTGAACCAGAGCTTCTGCAGAACTTAGTCAGCCTGATGTCCAGGAACTCTCGTCTCTGTCTGTGTGTCCTTCAGCAGATAACTGCAGATATTGAGTCTATTTTGACAATATGACCCCGACTGGAGGAAGCTTTTCATAATCTCAATGGCTTTTTTTTTTTTTTTTTTGGCCAGCATTCATGAAACGTGCCAGAGCTTGTAGGACCGTAGGTGAACACCGGAGCTAACACACACGTCTGTGTCAGGTGAAGACAAACGGCCGCTTCGTGTTCTGTTGAGACTACCATCTGCGGAGATATCCAGCGCTGGCGTGGTGTGTCCATGTGTGCGGCGGGGGCGGGAGTCTGGGGGATCCATTTTCATTTCACAAATAGTTTTTAAGTCAGATGCTTTGATGCTATAAACCTGCACAAGATGTGTTTCTGAGCGGAGTTTACAAACCTCCTAAAAAGAGCTTGGCGTGGGTCCTGGCGTGAGTCAGTGGGACCTGGCAGCACATCACGCCTGCACCGCACCTGGGGGAACCCTGACAAAAGCCCAGGCCAGCACACACACCTGTTTGAGAACTCAGCCGCCCCGCAGGGCGTCCCGCTGCAGGTTTGTTCACGGCCCCGGCCTTTGATTGGCGCAGCCTCTGGGCCGAGGCCTGCGTCTGCAGGAGCGCAGAACACGTTTATCGGCGTTTATCCGCTCGCCGCGCAGCTCTCGGTGCCCGTCGCTTCGCGTGCGGCTGCGGGAGAGGAGTGTGAGCAGCTCTGTTTAGGTACTGCAAACATCCCAGACACTCACATTCCTGTTGGCGGGACCCCGTCTCGGCCCCTCTGTTGCCATGGTTGAAGCACCTGAGATACCTGGACCAGATTTGAGGGCTCCTGACCTTTGTTTTGTGTTCGTTTGCTGCTGAGTGAGACTGAAGAAACTGCTGCTTTCCCTCCTCAAGGTCCAGTCCTGTCTTTCATTGTCCCTTTTTTCCTCTTCAGTTTAATCTCATCACCTTTTCTTTGCCTCTGCGTGGGTTTTTTTTTTTTTCTTTTAGAGCCACATGTGATGATTTTAGGAGTTGTTTGGTTTGAGGAAATGAGTTTAATGTGTATGAAAATGTTCTCATTATATCCCTGTTGGAGCCAAACGTTCCGCCTGTGTGAAACCCAGAAGAGTTAATTCGGAGGGGTGTTCGGCTCAGACGTTTTACTGTTCAGCGCCACCTAAAGTCCAGGGGTTAAACACGTGTCGGCGCTTGTGCCAAGCGGTAAACACACCACGAGGCCCACCTAGGTGAACTCCAAAGCTTTCTTCTGTCTGGTGTCAAAGCTGCAGGGTTTGAAACTTCTTGACATCATTTCTAGAATCCGAGCATAAATAAACCAATCAGAACCTTCTCAGAAAAAAGAACAGGGTTCCACGTGCCTTACGTTGTCTTTTCTGATTAGCAGAATTAGCTGGGAGAACATCCATCCATCCATCCATCCATCCATCTTCTGTACCTGGGGCGGGGTCCACCCTGGACAGGTCGCCAGCCTAGCGCAGCGCTAACACACACACACACACACACACACACGCAGACAACCACTCACACCCGCGTTCAATTTAGACTGGTTAATTCAGCTACCAAGCTGGGAGGACACCCGCACATGCTCAGGGACAGCATGCACACGTCTCCCTGAAGGGCCCCAGCCAAGATTGGACCCCAAAGTGTGAGGCGACAGTGCTAACCACTGCGCCACTCCTTCACCATTTCCATCAACATTTTAGGGGTTTTCCCCCCATAGGTGTGTCGGTCAGCTGTCAGCAGGCACGCAGGCTGTATGGAAGCCTACCGTCGGCTCTAGAGTTCAGTCGACGGGTATGAAAATTGTGGCCATGTTTGGGCTCTACCTGATCTGACGCTCTTGGGGCCTTTCTGGTTCCTCTGGCAGCTCATATCCCCTCCGTTGGAACTGCAGTCACCATCTGGTCTGCTATTTTTTGTTTGTTTCTTCAGTGCGTCCAGAATCACGGCCTCATTCCTCATTTGATCTTTCTGTTTTGCTTCTCCTTCTAACCTAATACTGGTGACTTCTATGATTAATACTGTTTGCAGCCTCACACTAATTGTCACTGTTGAAACCGGAGCCCACCTGTGAAGCGGCCCCATGCGGAGGTCCATGATGAAACGCCGATTCTATTATTTCCAGATTCATGTAAAGAAAAGTCGAGAGAAAGAAAAGCAAACATGCATCACAGCAAAGTAATATAATCCATGTTTGTTTGAGGAGAATTTACCCCGGCTCTCCAAATTTTACCCAGGTAGTGTTTTCAATAACAATGTAGTCATGGAAACCAGAGTCCCAAAAACAACTTCACTTATTTGTGTATTCCTAATTTTACCGGCAAATCTCAGTTTATACTATGATGTAATTCAAGTATTACATTGTAGGCCTCTCTCTCTTCACACACACACACACACACACACAGTGCATTTAGGTAGCATCAAAAGGGCCGTGTACATACATAATCTGGATTACGTCTAAAGTGCAGGCGAGTCTCTAGTTAAGCCGTAAATAATGGAAGGATCTAGAAGTGAAGGGAATTCACCCTCTCAGAGACTGGTGTGCACCTGATGCAGGTCCTCTTAACTTGCCCCTGGGTGATGGTTTGAGAGTCGGAGACGGGAGCCCCTGATGCCAATCCTGCCGCCGTTGACCACACCGATCAGGGTGATGGTGACACCACGTGTGAACCTCCTCCGGCCTCCAGCGGTCCAGGGCTGTGTCTCCTCCCTACACTCCTGATCACTCCTGTTCACGTGCGCTTCTTTCTGTGTGTGCTAGGATCCTTTCCTGGCTGAGATGCTGCAGAACAACAAGGACCAGATTGTGTGTTACCATGAGCACGACTCCCTGCTGGACCACAAGGAGGAGGAAGAGCTGAGCGAGGAGGACCGGAAGGCTGCCTGGGCCGAGTATGAAGCCGAGAAAAAGGCATGCGAGAAACTTCTAATACCTTTTTATTACGCAGTGTTCTTAGGTAATCCTGAGCCTTCACAGCGATGGAAAACGGATCCGATTCATAGCACTGACAATGTGCACTTTAAAACTAAGGAAACGTAATCATGACCAGTAATCTGGAACGTAGAGAGAAAAAAAACCAGAAAAACACTACCTCTCGCCCTCTGCCTGTCTCTGTTAGATTTACACACGTTACAATGAAAAGTGGGAGTGGACAGGTCAGCCACGAAGCCAGAGTGTCGGGGCTCTGGGACCACTTCACCTTCGACGCGCTGAGGAAAAAGGTTACCTGCAAGTGTTGTAAGGCTGACCTCGCGTATCACGGGAGCATGTCTGTTATGCTTGAGCATTTAAAGAGGAGGCATGTTGGAGTTCTGGAGCAGAGCAGCTCACCCCGGTAGGATGGACCCTGCCCTTCAGCTGGATCTGAAGGGCAGGGTCAAATCACATCTGTGCTGCTGTTTTTGAAGGTGGAGGGGAAGGTTAAAGAGGAGGGCGGCTCCCTCACACAGACAGCTGACGTGTGAACCAATGTGAAGCTGAAACAGCAGCATCTCTGCATCCGTTTAGAGTTCCTAAACTTGAGTTTGTGACAGCTGAACGCAGCACAAGGGTGCAGGGGAGCGTGGAGAGAGGGATGCACGGGTGTGGCAGGAGGTCGGTGTCACCAGCAGATGACCTCCAGGGTGAGAGGACAGAGCTAGAGATCAACAAGGGAAGTTCAGATGCACGCAGCAGAGTCAGCAAACCCCAAAGAAGACGATCCTCCCATAAGACGAGGCGTTTTTCACCCTTGTGCTGGCGAGATGTCTTCAGAGAAGCCTCCCTGCTGCAGGACGACCTGTCCTCTGAGCCCAGGGGACCGTGTCCACCTGCTGACTTCCTCAGCTTGGTCGGCTCTAGCTGGCATCACTTCTTCCAGCTGGAACCTAAAGAGACAACAAAGAGCTGCACCTCGAACCTGCGGCAAACGCACTTTTTTCTTGAGGAAAAGTTTTCAAACTTATTCCCGATTCCGAGTTATTTATTGGTTTAAACGTGTAAGTAACTAAATCTATTTTCTCATACTTGGTTTACAGAAAGAAAAAATGGATAGTGGATTTTATTTATCCCTTTTATGTTAGCCAGCCAAACATAGACATCTTTTAGTTTTATTGCCCGTTATCATTTACCCTGAACAACCTCCAACTAAATTTAAGCTGGTACTAAAATAGTCCCTGTAATTGTTTGTTTTATTGGTTGGTGATTTTAATAATTGAGAGGAGGGAAGACCTGAGCCTAAGAGTGAGTGTGGAGAGAGGAAGGTGTGGTTGACGGTGGCGAAGGTCAAGGAGGATGAGAGAGAGATGTGCAGAGGAGGGCTGGTGGCACAAAAAGTAGATTTTGAGAGAAGTTTGGAAGCTTTTTATTTCCACTAACTGTTAAAGTAGAAAAAGCAGCAGATGACCCCACATGCATGTGATAGACTCTCATCCCCTTTATTATTGACTCACACTGGTCTGCTATTTACAGTCATTTGATCAACTCATTTGTCCTTTTTATTCTGGACACATTTGGCTGGATTGTGGCGGTAAATCCTAACAAGTGCTGCTCCCGGTGAGGTCCAGGCAGCGATGCAGACTCGAACATTGTGGAAGAAAAAAACTGGACTTGGTCTTTGCTAATGTCATCACTTCTCTCAGTAACGGTTAGTAGTTGGCTTTGTGTGGGAATATCAGGTTTGCAGTCCAGGAAATGGAGAAATTGAGAACAATTGAGCACCCAAAGTGACCCCAGAGGCCTTCGGTTTCACCAGGATGACTCCAGATGGGTCCTGGGTTTGGACTCCGGTGAATGATGAAGATTTCAGATGCGGACTGTTGGAAATGAGGTCAAGTGTAGATTTTGCGTCTGCCTGTCTCACTAGGTTCGAAGTCTGCAGAACGTCTGAGGACGCTGGACTCCGAGATGCTCTTCTGCTGCAGAGAAAATGTGCCACGTGTTGTTTTCTGGGGAAAGAGGCGTTCAGATGTTGTCGTTGCGCCTCGGGCAGCTTTGGGCACATGTGCGACTGCTGTGGTTCCCCCAGAGCCTTGTGTGTTGTGGGTTTGTGGTTGTTTTGAGGTTGTGTACTGTTGAAGTCTGCACACCTGTCTCTGACCAGGTCCAGAGACCCTCACAGGCCCCTGTCACACACACACACACACACACACACACACACACATGCTCGCACACACCCCTACATACCGGATGGCCAGATTACAGAGCACAGGAAAGCCATCTGCAGCAGAGGCTCAATTACACACAAGCACGGGCATCCGACTTTACAGGGACAAGAGTGTTTCGGGTCACTTTTCTCCATCTGTCGTTCCCTCGCGCTCACACGTAGTCAAGAGGAACCAGTTGAGGCCACTTGTTGCTCATCAGCAGTGAAGAAGCTCTCTTGGCAGACTTCCGACAGGAGCTGGTCCGCCGATCCGTCCCGCTCCTATCAGACGTGTCACGCCTCCACTCCGCTCTCTGTTTTTCAGGGCTTGTTAATGAGGACCAACTACCTGACTTCATACAACTCCATGGACATGGGCTCCCCTAACTTCTTCTCCTACAACGTGGACGCTTTGGTCTCCATGACCAACCAGCAGCTGGAGGTGAGTAATGAGCTCCACATGCACTGGCCCCGCCCTCGCTTCCCCCGCGCCCCACATTCCTGAGACCTCAGCGCTAATTGTGACAGCAGCCCCGTCGCGGCGGTGCCCGCTCGGCCCCGTTCGTCCACCCAGCTCAGGACTGTGTGTCTGGGCCGGCAGCTGTTTATACGAGCTGGTCCTTGGGAGGGAGAGGCCAGAAGGCAGGACGGCTTCCTCAAATGGGGCTAACGCGCTCGGGCCAGAGGGTTCTGGCTGTCAAAGGTCCGTCTTTAGACGGGTTGTGGGTTGTTGCGATCAGGATTTGATTCATTCCCACACAGTCCAAACAAACCTGCAACCAAAAGTTGTACCTATGAGTCCAGCGTTACCGTAACTGTCTCTCTCTCTCTGTGTTTGTCATCAAGGGGAAGCAATTACCCCATTACTTTTCCATTTTTGTTGAATATTTCAGAGCCTCATAAACCAGGGGAGACAGAAAGTCATCGAGGCCACAAACTCGCTGAAGAGTCTGCCGCGAGAGTCGCTGGAGGACGTGATCGCCAAAGTGGTGAGTTCAGACGGTTCCCGTTGGCCGTGGCGGAGTTCCACGTCCCTGAGCTGTCCTCTGGCCTCCGCAGTGGAAGGAAAACCCCTCCCTCACCGAGAGCCAGGTGCAGTCCATCGCTCTGGGTCGTCAGGCCACGGTGGAGATGGAGATCAAGCGCAGGGAGAACGTGTACAGGGACGTTCTCAGCCGGCAGCAGGGGGTAAGAGCGGACCGGCTCAGGGAGCCAGGGGCGCGCTCCCACGTCTGCCGTGGGGTTAACTGCCTCTCCGTTTGCTCTCCCACAGCTGATGATGGTGGTCCAGAAGCTGATCAACAACAGGAAGGTGCAGGAGCAGCAGATGGCTCTGGCCAACCAGGCCGTCTACCTGAACCAGCTGGCCCTGCAGAACGGTCTAATGGGAGCCGGCGGCCTGAGCCAGTTAGACCTGCTGGGGCTCTACCAGCAGCTCCACGGACTCCACGGCCCCCATCAAGGCATGGGAAAAAACCCAGGGCCCTCCAAGGGCCTTTAGAGCCCCGAGACTCTCTCACAAGCCCACCACGAAGCTAGCTGGTCCCTAGCAGCCCTGGCCGAGCCAGACTGGGTGGTCGGTAAGGCGCTGCAGGCGCCGCTCAGAGCGGAGGCCAACTGATGGAGCCATCAGAAGAGTTTGTGTTCAGGCTGCTGTCCTGTCGCGCCTCCAGCGGGATTAAATCTCAGTTTTCTCTCTGTTCTTCACTGAAAGAAGGTTGGATATAATGTGTAAATGTCTGTGTAAAAGGAATCCATTTGGAATTTCAACAGGAAAAAAAAGTGTATATACCGCCTTAATGTTATTCGAGTTCTATTTCTTCTTTTTTTCCATGTATTTAAAGACTAAAACAACCAACCCCCTCCAATGCTTTATAGCGTTGTCCCCCCCACCCAACTTAAAAATGGGTTTCCCATTTATTTAAATTGAGTTTTTTATACTGTTTGAAATAACGACATCTGAGTGGGACCAGTTTCATTGGTGGCCTCAACCTGGTGGTTCTCCCTCGTAGACGCCAGCCCTCTCCAGCAGATCCCTGCTTTTTCTGGGAGGGGGAAAGTGGTACAATTGACGAGTAAACGAGCAGAAAAGTAGTTTTCGAAACGATGGCCTTATCTTAATTTACTTTTAAAAAAAAAAAAAGGTTCTGTAAAGTTCTGACATTTGTTAAGGGTCTTTTCTATTACGCTTTTAGTGTCTTTACATTAGTCTGTGAACATATTGGAATGCTTGTGTTGTTCAGAGCTGCCTGCCGCATCCCAAGGCCTTTTGTTTTGTTTTTTTGTTGTTTTGAGACGTGGTTCTCATTGTCACGTGTTGTCTAGCATAGCCTGTGCGTCCTGTCTACGCCCCGTTGGCCCCTCGCTCAGGCGGCTGAGGGTCTTGGCAAAGCACAGCCAGTTCAGCCGGCTCCCCCGGTCTCCCTTTACTGGCGCCTGTGCCTCGCGCCGGACAGCAGACGTGGCTTTCGGCTGATCTGTCGCCTCTGCTTGGAGAGATCACCTCCTGGACACTGTAGTTTGGACAGGCAGCCCGAGCCCACGCTCACACCCACAGCCACGCCCACAGCGCCCAGACCACCTGTATCCTACTTTGGCACACGTTTGCTTCAAAATGCTTCGCCTGGTGTTGCTGTTAACCACGAGAAATCTTCATTTCCCATGAAGAGGAGCCCGTCTCCTCTGAATTTGGCTCCAGTGTTTGCACAAGGTGTCATTTCATAACCCTAGAAGAACTTTTTGGCTCTCTTTTAAGAATGTTCTTATGTTAGCAATCAACAGTTTCCATGCATTTGACCTGCTATTATCTTGATAAGTATTTAATATAACATTTAATAAAGTGACCAAAACCGTGAACACGTCTTGTTTCTTTTATGACGTGGGATCTCCACTTCCAGCACCCGAATGACAAAAACTGCAGGAGTGTAACTATTCTGCACCTCTGACCTCAGGCAGACATTTAAATTGTCATCGGTGAATGAGTTTTACGTCTTTGTAGCTGGCTGATCATTAAAATGATTAATTAGCCATCTTGACTTTGTCACCACTGAAGTGAGGTTGCTTCCGGAGCAGAGGCTGAGGGATCTGAGGGGTGCCAGTCAATGACCTGGTTTAGGAGAAACACGGGGAAAAAAACAGTCTGCTGTTTAAAAACGCTAATGAATGTGTACAAAACACCAAAACAGTTGCACAGACCCAGTTTTTTTGCATGCTGGACACAAGGATCATCCCCCTCTGGTGTCCCCTAATGTCGCAGCCCCGATGCCGAGCGCCTCGTTGTCCCGCTCTCCGCTCCTTTGAGCTTTCATCTATTTTCCTTCTCCCGGTGTTGTTTTCATTTCTCAGGCTGCCAGGGTTTTCCCCTGCATGTCTTTGACTTTTCCATTCCCTCCCCCCCAGGGAAGCTCGCTCTGGCCGCTCACAGATATCTGCCAGTGGAGAAGCATTACAACTATTGCAGATGTTGAAATGTTGATCCCGTCCCCTCTCGGCCCCAGATTACCGCCGCTCCGGGTCCGCTGCACATCCATGCGGCCTCTCACTGCGGCAGGCAGCTGTTTCTGTCCGTTGAGCGGCCTTGCAGCGGGGCCACGGCGTGACCGAGGCCGTGAGGCCCCGCCGCCGCCGACCAATCACCGCTCTGAGTCCTCACTGATGTGTAAAGCCAATTAGAAGCCGGGATTCAGTTGCATGAGGAATCTGATTTAGTACGGTGGATGTAAGCCGACTGGAGACTCTGTGGAGACAGAGAGGGTCTGTGGGCAGGCTGGAGGCTTTACGGGGCCAAACTGGCACAGGGGTCGTATCAGAGCTGTAACATGAAGCTGTTTGAAATCAGTCGTCTTCACCATCTCGGCGCACAGTTTGTCCGCTAAACCCCGATTAGTTCTCCGACGCCAAAAACCTGCAGCCGAGCTAGAGACTTGCGTAAGCGCCGTCCTCGGAACCGTTCTCCAGGGGGTTCCCCGCATCTGCAGCAACGTTGATGTTTGTGCAACGGTTGCTGTGTTATTGCAAGCTGCGTCGAAGCTGCGTAAATAACGCCGGGCCGCGCGTCGCCGCTTCCTGTCACGGCAAAGCAATGACCGGGATAAGCGAGACCCAAGCTGACAGCACCCCCAGCGCGTCTGCGGGTGCGGCGGAGCTTCGGAGGTCCCGCGCTCAAAGATGGCCACCGCAGCCATGAGGGCGCAGCAGGAACCCCACCTGTCAGACGTGTTTTGCCCCGTAGAGACCGGCTTACGTTTCTCCCTGTCGTGAAATCCAAGGCTGCTGCCTCTGAACCGCGACATGTATACTTTCAGACCTAAACTCTCAGGATCAGGGGTGCTGCTAGAAGAAAAAACAAAAAAAGATCCACAATGAATTTTATTTGGTTTTTTTTCTTTCAAAAGCAGGACAATTTTATTGTCGTTCATTGCAATATTTTTTTTTTTGCTTTTTTAATCATTTCAGTAGAATCTACAGCCCAGATAACTTCAAGTTCATTACAAAATAAAGTCTTTACAATAAATAAATATATAGATTTTATATTTTATATGTAGAAAATAAATATATAGTACATCTCATAAATAGGACCACCCATATGTACACCTCAGCTGCTTGCATTTTTAATAATGTTCCTCACACTCTGAACATCACAAGTCACCCAAAACCCATCATTTACTGGTTGCAACCACAGTTGGAGAAGTGCTTTTGTCCCCAAACGTCAGCACGGGCGCCGCCCACACGCTCTGACGTGAATACCATGAGCGAGCTCGTCGGGTCGAGGCCGATGAAGGACGTGAGGTCCTCGCGTCACACGTTCGCCAGGCGTGACGACGAAGGGCCTGACTGGCAACCTCCCGTCCTTCTGCGAGGAATGCTTTCCCTGTCTCTCATTTCAACCTTGTACGTAGGCGTCCTTCCAGTTTGCCCGCACCGCATTGGCGCTGATGCTAAAGGCTGAAAGATCACGCCACGCTGGTCCGTGGTCCGTGATCCGCATCCATAGTGGTTCCGTAAGGTCACTTATGTTCCTCTGGGAGGCCGTCGAGGAACGTGAGCCACGTCCGTATCAGTGCTGAAGCTCTGAGGCCCGACGCCACGGCCTCAGAGGGAGTCGGAGGTCACATCCACCACCGCTTTGCTCCAACGGGTGCCAGTTCTTCACACGGAAGCGCTGGTCACCTGTGCTGGAACACGTCCCTGTACGCCTGTGGGATCTTCTCGATCTCCACCGGCCGCGGTAGGAAGTGAGTGAGCTTCTGGTGTCTTCTGGTCCTTCCGCCTTCCCTGGGAGAGCCGTCCTTGTTCAAGGCCACGTAGTAGAAGCGTCCCGTGTCCGTGTGTTTGTACAGAGTGGACGCGTAGGTGTTGTACCAGTTCTCCTCAAACTGCTCCCTGAACACACACTCTCCTGTCAGCTTCTTCTGCAGGACAGAAAACAACACATTAGTCGTCTGCTGGCAAAAAAGGAAAAGAGGCCAAAGTTTGGACAGCGGCAGAGCCCGAGATGATGTCACCGCGCACGAGGCTGCAGGTTGCTGCTGCACGTTAGGTGTTTCATTAACGGTCCTGGACTGTTCACAGAGGCGCAACTACACCAGCACAAACCCATTCAGGCAGGTGCTCATTAGCCCAAAAGAGGGGAAGTCATTACAAGTGGCTTCCCACCCTGAGAACACCCCCCTCTTCCTCCTCTTCCTCCTCCTCCTCTACCACACACGGGTGAGCGATGGCTGCAGGATGGGCAGGTGAGAGCACGCCAGTGCATGAAAACGATACAACGGTCGTTTGCAGTTGTAGCTCGTCTGTTCGAGGATCATCGTTACGTTTTATTTATTTACTGTTTCAATCGCGGCAGCAGCCTCCCTGATTGGCTGTCGGCTCGGCTGCGGGTGTGTGGGGAAGCTGTTGCCTGTAAACACAGCCCTGAGGGCACATGACTGGTCCAGCTTGGTGCTAGCACACACACACACACGCACACACACACACACACACACACGGACCTCAGTCAATGAAAAGCCAGTCACGGTCTGGTAGCCATGGGATGGGAGCCGGATTTCACCTGTGACACCCCGTCCCCCCCACCTCTTCAGACAGACACGTCTCCATAACTCCCTCTGTCAGTCAGGTGACTCAGTCAGGTGTGTAATTTACGCCCCCTCCCCCTCCCCCACACCACCACCCCCTGGTCCCATCTCGGGGTCAAAGCTCCGGGATGCCAGACTCTGATAAGGAGCAGTAACAATATCCGCACTTTCCACATAATGGCAGCGCTTAAATGTAGCCTCTGTTCCTGACCTTCATATCCGGGGGTGCTGGTGGGGGGAGGGGGGTGAGTCTGAGCCCTGGGAGGCCCTCAAGTAATGCCCTGGGACACCTGATACAGGTAACCCCTCACAGCTCCCCCTCTTTGTCTCCCGTCTCCGTCTAGACAGTCTCAAGCGCAAGAAATAAAAGACAGCAAAAGGACGGACTTTGGGCAGCTTTGGTAGCAGGAAGTCAAACGTCTGCAGCGTGTTTGGGTGCAGAGACCTGGCCCCGGCCGAGCTCACCTCCACACGCTCCTGTCTCCACTTTGGGGAAAAATGTAAATATTTCTGCGTGAATCCAAACCAAATGAAGCGGCTGGTTTGCTCTCCAAAGCTGTGTAATCTGCCGCTCCTCCCTCCTTCACAGGGAAGAAAGGCCCTTTTTTCTCTCTCTGCTGCTACCAGTGTTGTTTTTGGTCACATGTCCGTCTTCTATTCTTCTGATTACTCACTCTACTGGAGAGGAAAGTGTGTGTGTGTGTGTGTGTGTGTGTGTGTGTGTGTGAAGAGTGTGAGAGAAACTCCTATTTGTTTGTCCTGCAACAGCTTTCCCATCTGCCACCTTTGGGAACCCTGATAACCGGCTGATTTCTCCTCCTTGCTGAGCAGTCGGTGTTCCGGTAAATTCTACGAAAATGTACGACTGTTTAAAGGAGAAACCAGCTGTATTCTGCATCACGTGCACGCGACGGAGGCCCCAGGCTGCACGGCCAGGCCGAGAGATGCGAACGAAGGGCTTTCTTGGACTTACCGACCCATAGAGCTCCCCCTTATCGTTCATACCGAGGTAGAGTCCGGCGTCCACCCCCCTGATGCTGACCAGGCCCACCGCCAGACTGATGAACTCCAGGATGCCTGGGATCAAACAACACACACACACACACACACACACACACACACACACACACACACACAAATGATGCAGGGGAATAAGTCAGGAAAGCCCACAAACACAGACAACAGGCACAGATGTGACGCTGGTTGGTCAGCAGCCCCCACCCACCCACCCACACACCCACCCACAGCTGGTGGCACCAGACGAAGGCACCTTCCCGCCTCTCGGGGCTGCGCCGCAAATGAAAACCAACAGTAATTGGACGGCGGCTTTGCGGCCTTTGGTAAACGTGTTGGTCCTGCCGCTGGAAGTTCCCGTCTCTCATCCCCTCTTCTGAAGCGGCGGGTGCTCTGCCACGTGGGCCGCTGCCTCCCGGGGAGATGCAGCGCTGGGAACGTGCACTTCAAAGGCCGGGAAACAAGCGGTGAAATGAAAAGCTGCGCTTGTGCAGAGGTTAGTCAGAGAGGATCCAGCTGGCTGCTGCTGCCAGGCAGGGTCCAGCTCGGCAGACACCTGGTCCCCATCTCCGCGACCTCATCTAATGCCAGAGGATGACGGAGAACATCCCTCTAATTTTTTGTGGCTTGAAGAGTGTGTTTAATATCCCTCTAATCAAAGCCACGTCCTCCCTGTAGCTTCGACAAAGACTTTGCATTTTAAAAGCTAAGTGGAGCCAGAAGCAAACAGGCGGACCACCCATCCCTGAAGACCGGAGGGAGGGAAGTAGGGAGGGAGGGAGGGAGGGAGGGAAAGGGGGACGTGTGGCCACATCTCCCCGGCTTCTCTTTGCGGCCTGCTGCACCTGCGGGGCCGCTGCGTGGACCTGTGGCGCTCCGTGCGTCCCTGACCTCCTCTGTCCATCCCTCTGGCGCGCTCCCGAGGCGCGAGCTCGTGGACGCGCGCACAGCTGTTTCGTGGCTGAGGTGAGACACCTGTCCCCCCCCCCACCCGACGCGCGGCGGGGTTTGCCGGAAAAAGGTGTGTGCGTGTTTTTTTTTTCCTTCTCCTTTCTTTTAGTCCCACCCCTCGTGCGCCAGGTGACAGTGACGCACGAGCGTGCCCGGAGGGGACGCAGGAAGCTCCTAATTAGGATCACCTTGTTTTCCAACAGGAGAGCGGAAGTGAGTGGTGATAAATCACAGGGCAGAGCTGTGATGGGTTGCTGTAACAACAATCACCGCATCTGCGCACAACATCTGGACAAACGCAGCCAAAGCGGGTTTTCAAGCAGCTGCAGACGGGAAAGAGCCCTCACCGAACCGGCTGTGGTCCTGCCTTGTCCCGTGCACCGTCCCGTTCGGGAATATCTCCAGGTGAAAGCCGGTCCTGCAGTAGAGCTGCCGCCGCCTCAGGATGCCCTTCAGGTGCCCGAAATCCGTCGGGGTCCCCCCCTGCAGCCTCCCCTCGATCTGCCCCAGCCGCTCCGTCAGGCCCAGCGGAGACTCCGGCACAGGCACCGTCCCGAGCGCAGGAAAGCTCTGTAAATCCAAGTCCACCGTCCCCAGGAAACTCCCGACCTCCGCCATCGTGTGCACAGCTGTCAGATTAAGCGAAGGCATTTCAAAATCGGCGGCGAATCGACGAGGAGGCGAGTCCAGAAAACTTTTTGGCCAAGTCCGGTCGGTGCGCTCGCAAAGCGGCGCTGCTCCGAGTCCACAGGCGTCCTCTGCCTATTGATCGTCCCGCGCTGTAATAATCAGCTTGATATTCTTTGGTTATCAGATGGAAAGACTATTTTATACATACTCCCCACGCATTCTCACATTGGACACTCAGGCGCAGGCCACGCCTGGCTGGCATCTGATCTTACGCGCCTCAGCTGGCGTCTTCCCACTCCAACTTTGACCAGGGATGATGCCGCTCTCCGTCTTTGTCTCTCTGTCCCAGCTGCCCAAATGCCTGAAAATCCGAGCGTGCGAGTGTGTCCGCAGAGCTCCCGCGTTCCCGTTTTTGCGCTCCGACGCTGCGCGATCGGACCGCATCGCCCGTCCGGGGGCAGGAAGCCCCGACAGCCGTCAGCGGCGCGTTAAAACGCGACGCGTGCGCGGGAGAGACGATCGTCACGGCTCAGGCAACAAATAAGAACCGACACAAATGCAAGAAGTCACCGTAAGCTGTGACGACCGCCGCACCGCAGAAGCGATCTATAATTTGCTTTGGTTCTTTTGGTCACGCTCTCCTGGAAAAGAGAGCGAGAGAGAGAGAGAGAGAGAGAGAGAGAGAGAGAGAGAGGGAGAGAGAGAGGAAGAGAAAACCACACAGCATCAAGCGATTCAGACATGAGATTACAAAAATAAAGGGCGCACATCCATCTCCCAGCCATCCAACGTGCCACACCAGCGCCAGACGCGTTCAGGGCCGCGTTTTCCGCAGCGCCCCGTTGGAAGCAGGTGCGTCCTCGCCCCTGTGCACCACGTTGGCTGTGAGCTCCAGCAACTGCGGCTCCAGCACCGCCACCTACAAGGAAGGAAACAAACTGTGACCCGGCTTGGGCAGAAATGATGTAACTCAGAGGAAAAGAGGGCAACGGTGTAACTCGACACCCCGAACACCATCAGCAAAGTGATACTTTCAGTCAAAAGTGGGGAAAAATAATGGAAACTTTTCTTTTTTGTGCCAGTGATGTAACTTTTCTGTCAAAGGAACCTGCACCAACGGATTTATCACCAACGCTGCTGCTGAAGACATTATTTTCTGACTTTTGGACACCAGAACCACTAACTGGTCTAAATCAGTTCGGTTTTATTTCTATAGTGCCTTTTACCATAAACTGGTTTCTAGGTGCTCACCAGAGGCAGAAAGCCAGAGCCTGAAGCCTCAGGTGAGCACGGTGGCAAAGAGAAGCTCCCTCTTAGCAGGGAGAAACCTTGAGCAGGAAAAAGAAGCTGTGATTTTGGTTTTGGTAGAATCCACAGCTGCTCCAGTTCACAGCTGATCCAATAAAATGAAAACACAGAACAGAAACAAAAAGATGTCTTCCTCAAACTTCAACAAAGTAAGGAACAAATGATTCCCTGGACTGCCCACTGGCGCCGCCTCAACTGGTTCTAGTTTCTGGCTTCCTGTTTGAAAACTCTGTGAGAATCACAGTGAAATCAAAGTTTTCAACACTGCTGGCTATTTAGCCTTTTTACATTTTTATTATTATTATTTTCAGCTATGTTGTGGGAGTTCCTCATCCCCAGGAGGAGCAGCAGGAGCAGGAACCCCCCCTCCACTGCCCCCCCGGAGAGAAGGTGTAATTTATGACCAGGACCTCGCTTCCATCAACGGTGACAAACAGTATGAAAAAAATGAGCCAAAGTGTGTGTTTTTGTTGCGATGTCAGCGTCGGACTTTGATGAATTTCTGGCCTTCTTGTTTTTTGGTTAATTCATCTTCAACTTTTCAGCCTGTGGGGCGATGGGGGTGCGATCTGCTTGGAGGTGGAGGTGGAGGTGGCTGGGCGCTCCCCCGAGTCGGATACAGTGTGAGCGAGCCTCCGAAGCAGGCGGGCCGTTCCCACTGCCACTAATCATGCCTCCATAAATCTTGCGGGCGTGTCACGGTGGCATTGAAGTCAGGGGAGGGACAGTGGCTTTCAGCTGGTACGGCGCATGAAAGGTGGTGCTGGTGATGGATGCCCCTGGGCCTCCGCTTGATGAATTGGGCAAGAGGTTGAGGAGAAGTCAGGGATGGTCGGGCTTTGTGCGGACGGACACCGGGGCCCTTCTCCAGGAGAGGATGAAAGGAGGATCTGTCTCAGCTAAAAGGCTGGGAGGAGAGCGATGAGAGAGGGGCAGAAAGGAAGAAAGGAAGGCATCTCCTGACTTCCACCGGCCGTCCACGGCCCTGCCGCTCCGCTCCAGCCCATCTTAGGCGCATTCATCAGCTAGAGTGGTCAGTTTGGAGTTTATATTTTGGTAGCTGCTACATCTGTGGCTGGTCAGCCGTATTTATAGCTGACACAGCAGATTTATGTCTGCGCGCACACACACACGCACACCAAGTCCAGAGGTAAATGCTTCCATATGCTGGGAACCTGTGGAGGATGAAGATAATGACCTGGAGCGTGGGGCCGCCGCTTTGATGCTCCTCTCCCACCCGGCGCAGGAGGAGGCCCACGTCTAGGTGGAGGTGGCACTGGCAGCAGGATTCAGGAGCTGGGAGAAGCCTCACCTGGTGGTTTGGAGGATAGAGACCTCAGGTGTGTGTTCTCCCGGGAGGATGAGCCAAGGTCCTCCCTGGGGAATTCCACCAGCACGCTTCCAGTCGCCCTTAAAGGTGACGCCAAAGGAACCGCTGAGATCCGAAAGCGTCCAACAGAGCAGACATTTTGGAGCTGGGTTGGACTTAGTGGCCCACTGTTATCTCAGGTGTTTTCTGTCACGGCAACAGGCGGCGACAAGCCTCACGCTGGCGTTGTCCCCTGTGGCCAGTTATTAGTGAGTTCCTCCCCTTCCCTGCCTGTCCCATTCTGTTGAACTGGGACCGAACGATGGCATCATCAAGCTCAGGTCGGCGAGCATACAACATCCATTTCTGGTGATGGATGTCGACTACGGGAACTCAGAAGGTTCCTAAACCCAGGCAGGAAGTTTACTGGCACATAATCTGCCTGTGAAACTCTGTTTCCCTCTTCTGTTACGAGTTTTTTCCCATGTACCTCTTCTTCTTTATATTCTATTTATATGTTTATTCTTGGGTAGGCTAATTACTGCTGAAAAAATAGGAAAAGAATGTGAAAATCTTAAAAACACCCCCCCCATACCCCCCCATGCATAGTGGAGCCAGTTGCCGCCTCCCTTCCCTGTGATGGATGCCCAGTTTAGAAAAAAGGCCTCCCGCTGCTCCCGATGGCTCACACGTAATCATCAGATCTGGGATCATGTTCCTCGGACCCCTCGTAACCTCGGCCAAGAGGAGGCTTGGAAAAAAAAAAACCCCAAAACACCTCAGTCGCTTTTAGGCTTGAGACCTGGTATCTCACCCTACCTGGTTAACGAGCTCCGGGATCAGACCTCTGCCTGCAGCCACGGTTGAACGTCGCTGGGAGCAGGGCTGAGAGAGAGAGAGAGAGAGAGAGGGAGAGAGGGAGAGAGAGGGAGGGAGGACATCATCTGTTCTTATTTTACCTTTTGTCGAGCAGCATGTGGAAAATGATCTTCACTGTGAGTTATTTGCAGAGCTGGATTCCGTGTTATTTCATTCCCGAGCGGAGACATAACAGAGAGGGGCTCCTCTTTCACGCAGGTGGTCTTTTCGGCCTTGTACAAGGGCGCTGCGAGCGCCAGGGCAAGGGTGGGAGCCTGCGCGGGGCGGGTGGGTGCTGGTAGTGGTGGGGGTGGGGATGGCGGGGGGGGGGCACGGACAGATGCATGTGAATTTAAGTAATGGTGTAACATTTCAGTGCCTGCTTTTCTTGGCCGTCCCACGTAAAGACCGTGCTAATTAATTTGTTAGCTCGGTTCTCAACGGCTAATGAATGGAAGCCTCCAGGCTTTGAGAAGCCACTGGTATGCAGAATACACAGCCTAAGACCAACATTTGTTGTACAAATTGCTTTCATATGTGCTCGGAAGAGGGAAATGGATCCTTGTCATGACACACCAACAGAGATGTCACACTCTTTTTTTGAAATATTTTGACTTAAGTGGGAAAACCTCAGTCGGAACAATGTGAATTTGTCTCCAGCGTTTTGGTTTAGCAGTTAATTATCTGTGCCCCCCAACTGCGGTTTGTGCTGTTTTTCTTACCAGACGGATGACTTAAATGCTAACTCCGCCGGTAAGTGCTTCAGTTTGCACCATAAACCTGAAAGCGGGCACCGATTCTCCAAACAGCGGGCCCCTTTTGCGTGCTAATGAGTCTAATTAGCCGCTTAGCGCTGTTTGTCTCCTGCTCCACGAGGGCCGGGGCCCCAGCCCTCCGAACGGCGCTCCACCTGTCCGTCCCAGGATGATTGAGCCGCCGGGTAATGACAACAATAACAGCCTGGACGTGGGTTCGGGACCTCTGCAGACCCGACGTTAGAGAGGGTATATGCGCGATCATGATCCAGTTTGATGAGCGGAGCGGCCCTCGGAGCAGGACTATTACTGTTACAACAACACAGAGCAGGAATCTACCCTCAAACAGATGTTGGGAGCCCTTTGTAGAGCCTTTGGCACGGTGCCCGAGTCTACCTATCTGCACAGCTATTTACATGGCAATCCAGCTGCTCCGTCTCTCCCTTTCTTTTGTCTTTACTGCTCTGCCTCCTTTGCTCTCCTCTCCGTTTGAAATCAAATAGCCGCCCTCATATAAACTTTGATCAATCAAAGGCACTAATTTGCAGAGCTGGGGGAGATAGCGACAGATTGACGCAGGCTCGCTTACATGGAGATGAAGAAGGCCAGGCGTCCTGTGTCCCACACTATCTCTCCAAAACCTCGACTCCCAAACCTTACATTTGGCTCTTTGCTTTCACAGAGATGCTAAATATAAGCCTGAAACTTCTCTACCTGCTGCACTGACTAATGGCCCCTTCCAGCCCAGGCAGATGTGAGGGGGGGGGGGGGGGGCTTTTGTAATTACAGCCGTTGCTAGAATCCCAGTTTATATTGGCTTTCTCGCTAATCATGGGATGCGATATAAAACATTCTGTCCCTTCTATTTTAGGGTTTGATGCGTGCATACCCAGAGGAAGGTCAGTTCTTTAAAGTTGTTTATTTCTTTTTGTTGAGCTAATTTGTCAACCTAGTCAAACAATCGTATTAGAAAAAAAATCAAAAAAGAAAAGTTGCTGCGTTAATAGATGTTATTGGCTGCGGCTGCGGGGAAAAAGATCTTTGATGTCCGCAAGTCAGCTGAAAATGGTGACGTTAATGATCGTAACCACATTTTCTCAGATGTTCAAATGTGCCTTCAAGCCACATTTAATTACCACTTTAAAAAAGAGATGCAATTCTGGAATGTGATGGAAGAGTCCAAAATCTGCAAAATTTAGAGATCAACAACAAGAAGGACCACGTCCTGATGGAGGACGGAGCGTTTAAAGGATGCTGGCCGCTAATGATTAGCATTTATCATGCCACTGACTCCAAATAATGCTCTTCTAATTAGGTTCAAGCCGTAAAACAAGTCAGAAAGCAGACATTTCTTCTGGCTCAGGGAATAACCTGATCTCCATTAGCAGGCAGGTCGGTGGTATCATTATCATAAGACCATAATTACATCGACGACTTTCGTGCGAAAGGAAATGACATCAAACCCGAAGCCTTCTGGCCTGTCAGAAGAGGGTACTGTTGTTTTCACTTCCCAGAGACCAGCCAGGGTTTCAGATTGCTTTGGAATCATGCAATGTCACGCCGTGAAAAATGGAGATCCATTAGTTAATTAAACTGCGGAGTTCAGGGCGGGGTGACGCTGGGCGGCCATTCTTACTGCCGTTCTCGAACATTCCTGCAAATGCTGCAGCCAAGTCCAACTCGCTTTGCTGCAATCAAGGCCGCTTCGCCTCCTGACGTAGTTTCTGGTGTGTTGCCTCAGATGTTGATTCCAGCAAACGCTCAGATCTGATATATTAGCGAGCATCATTGTTTGTCTAGAGTGATTTACTGTTTGGAGTGAAAGTGTGGCTCCGTGCGTGTGAATGTTGAAAGTTTATCGAATAGGATTAACAGAACTCTGGGTCAGTCCCCCGCTTGCTGATATCAAACAAACGCATGTTTTAATTGGCTCAGAGGGATTTTTGGCGGGCGGTGGGTTCAATCGGAAAGAGTGGAAACGCAGCGGTTTCACCACCGGGCTTCATCTTCCCAGGCTTTGATGTTGGGGAGCAATTAGCGATTGGGCGGGACAGTCTGCCCCGCTGCCAGACTCAGAGCTGGAGGCTGGGGCAGGTGCACGCTTCAGCACATCCTGACGGAGGAGACCAGGGGCCAGGATGTGGTTGGGGGCAAGTTGGAGGTGTTTGTTAACAGATGGAGACGAGTGCTGACAAGCGTTACTTCAAAACAGGGAGGGGAAAAAGAGCCCAGTGGAAAGCTTAAACAGCCGATGGCACGAAGGACGTCAAGATAGAAAAACCCAAGATTCCATTTGATTTTTCTAAATGATCCATCTAGTTTGGAAAAACAAGTGCCGATGGTGTGTTTATGCCTGTGTTTGGAGTTTAGGAGTCATCTGCGTGTCGCGTGAAACCACAAACACATTCACCCTCAGGAGATGTAGCTATTCTATAAGCTAATTTATAATGTACATGCCCTCCCGGATAGACCACGCCCGGATCTATGTTTGTTTGTTTGCTTGTCCTGTAAATTCCTGCCGCTACAGCTGGCATCAATATGGCAGAGGGTTTTGGGTTTTTTTTTCTAAGTCCAGCGCTGGAAACTTATATTCATAGGTCTAATCAGTTTAAAAGATAATGAGAACACAGATTGTTTACAGAGATTAGGCCTCTGGAAATGGAGTAATCAAGCTCTAAGAGGGTATGACAGCGGAAGGCTGGATTACGGCGTGTCGAACCCAAGCAGCGCCGCCGCAGCTCCTCGTCTCTAACAAGCCCTCTCCGAGCCCTGATGTCATCGCAGATAGAGGATAGAGTACCTTATTTGCCACTCCTTTGCTCCTCTTTGCTGGAATGAAATTACTCAACGCTCAACAGATGGGGCACCTGTCAGCCAGATGTGTTTGAGTAATGAACAAAGCGCAGGGTGAAGTAAGCGTTTAGGCAGAAATGTCGGCAGAAAAATTAATCACTGGCTTAATTTTTTCACAGCCTCGTTTTTAATACGCCCTGTGATTTATGTGGCAGCGGACTGATTCATATTTGGGGTGAAAGGGTATATCGGATGGAAAAAAAACTCGGCGTGAAATGTTTGTATCCTGACAGAAAAGACACGAAATGGTGGCCAGTTTGCTCCTCAGGAGGGCCGTGGTTGTTTGCCAGCAGAGCCATTTGAGCCAGTTCTGATTTTATTGATTGGAGAGACACATGCCCCCCCCACCCCCCGCCCCTTCCAGTTTAATTGGGGAGGGGGTTCCCCTCGTAAGAGCTCACTCCCAAAAAGCCACGAAAGCAACGATCGGTATCTCAGATCTCATCCAGCGGAGAGCGGGTGGTGGAAAACATATGTTTAGTATTTGGACGCATGCATGGTTGCCCCCATCACCAGCCAAACACAACCTGTCTCCCGTTTGAGAAGGAGGGCAAAGACGGTGGTATGCATGCAACATTTCCTTCATCGGAGTAAAACACCTTGAAAAAAGCGTAGTTTAGGCCCAAGGAGAAGGTGGGTGTGACGTGCCAAGACCAAAGGTAGAGCGGCTCGGTTTGGCCCGAGGTTTGACGCAACATTTGTCTTTCCTCAAGGTTTTCCTCTTGTTATTGAGGGAAAAAAACGAGGAGGAGGGACACCACCTCTGAATTTCCATCTCAACACTATAGTACGTGGATATTGACTCCAGGACGACCGTTTAAGCTGTGATTTAAGATGGAGCAGAAAACAGGGTGACTCAGTCTGATGACTGATCAGAAGGGAATGGATTCGTCTAGAAGACGATGGGTGTGAGACTTCATTCTTGATCCCAGTCCATTTTTAGCAACGCTGCTGTTTTGATCTGCCCGATTTCTCTTACGAGACAGCTTTATGTGCACAGATTCAACACTTTTTAGGGGGGATGGAGGAGGAGGGGGGGGTTGTGCTGTCATGACGAAGCTTTGTGAAAACAGAAAAAGGCATCGGGCTTGCAAAGCTCTGCGTGCGCTCCAGTGGTATCCATTAAAGCCGTGGCGTTGTTTCAGGAACACGGCCTCTGATTGTGAGGGAGACTCTGACAGAGTATTTGACAAACACTCGGCTGATACATTTCCTCCCCGAAAGGGACTGACAGGGAGACAGCCCTCGCTGTGAGCGGCCCCACTGTGCGCCTATAAGAGCCGAGAGTTGGGTGGTCTGTCCATCAACGGCAGATTTGGGGCTAGGCCTGAGAAAAGCAGCTCACCCGTATCGGTTTCAAAGAGTGAAACTCTAAGCGCCGGCCGCTCTCCGCCTGCTGCAGCCTCGCATGCACAATGACACCTGTTGTTTGACGCTTGTGCAAAAACTTCATCAATCCGGAGACTTGCAACCAAACAAACGCAAACGCTGTTCTGCGTCCAGGCTGTTTGTTTCAGCCTGATTCTAACTCTGGGTGCATGCCGACTGCATAAAAATGTCAAAGCCATATAAACCAGGTGTGATTCTCTGAAACCTGCAGGTAGTCAGGTGATACATTTTTCTGAGCGGGGGGAAAGGTGAGCCTGCGGGACACCGGGACGTACCGATCCGCTCAAACTCAGAAACCTTGAGGAATCGGCTCTCCTGTAGCGTTTGCCGCATTAAGCCATGCACGTGTCAGAAATGATGGATGAAAACCTCTTGCGCTCATTGCTGACATTTTGATTTATGCCTTAAAGGCCCATTTGACCCCATATTTGTCAGAAATGTACCCCCCCTCCCCCACCCAAGGGAACTTTCTTCACCGTAAACAAAGCAGGGCTGAGATGACTCAGTGGCCGGCAGACTGCAGACTAATGCTCCGGGCCTACAGTTACCAGGGAAAGATAAGATTCCTTCTCCAGTTTTCCAGGGGAGCAGAGGCAGATATGAATAGCTGCGGTAATCTGATGAGGTGCTGCAGCCTTTAGAGGCTCACGCGCAGCGAGGTGGCCCTTGTTTACGCACCAACCGGATTTATGGGTTCAAGAGGAACTTTCTAATTTCCCGGTGGATTCAAAGACATGTCGGACCCCGATGTGGAACGAAAGCTCTTAGACTCAACTGTCAGTGGTTCTAATGTTGTTCTAATGTTCTAATGTTACCAGCTGCTTTATCGGCTAGATGTGAAAAGGGTTGTTTAGGTGAACTTGGCACGTTTGCATCCAACTACAAATGTCAAATTAAAAAAAGACAAACTGATATGAACAATCAGGCCAACATCCAGCACAGCTGACCGATGCGGGCTCAGTTAAACACCTCACAGGTGTCCTGTTGCCGGTCAAAGATTAGCTGCTGGTTCTTTTTCTGCTTGGTTATCAGGGTAGGAGACATCTGCTGCGCTATGAGTCCAGCAGGTTAAAACAGCCCATAATGACAGTTTGATAGTTGTGTGTGAATGTAACAAATCCAGACTAGAAAGATGAAGGCCGCCAACAAAGACAGGTGCATGAACAGGTGATGTAACCCAAGAAGAAATACACACGTAATTTGTGATGAAATGATCAAACGTAATTTAAAAAAAAAAAAAAAATGCATCTTAGAAGACGGAGAGTTTGATTTGCAATGTTGACGTTATTTATTTATTATTACCAGATTTTAATTTCCTATCAACCGGTTTACGGTCTTTTACTGGAACCTTGTGCGGTTGTGTCATTTCCTCATGAATGCTGATGTGTTGATTTCTTTCAGACTTGTTATGTGTTAACTGTTGCTGGGGCATGTTTTCTTTCCTCATCGCTGCAAAGGGTCTGCAAACCAGGACCTGGTGGAGAGGTGGGGAGACTGCAGGGTTGTGTTCAGGCCACCAGTGGATAAATATGTGTGTGGGAACGAGCCTTTAGTGATCAAGATGACCAGAAAGGATGTCTGAACCGGACAAAAACAGAACAAAGAGTTGTTTTTAAAGGAAAGGAAACAAGGTTGTCTGCAAACTGATGTGTCACTTCTGTCTGAAAGACATGCTGCAAATAAGGTTAAAAACATCCAGACATCACCATCGGCATCAAAGGGAGAGGCTGTAAAAAACCCACTTTGTGCCTCTGTGATGACCGTCTGCAATAAAACATCATCAGCTAAACTGTGCGTCACCCTGTGGAGGAAGCCGCAGCGCCGCAGCGCCGCAGGCCTGCTGTGGCCACCTCCAGCTGCAGCTCTGGAGCTGAGTCATGGATTTAATTAATAGTCAATTTGCAACAAAGAGATGATCTGATAGCGGTGACTTTAAGACGTTGTGGGAAACGGAAAAATTCCAGCTGTGGTCTTTGGTAAGAAGTACATTTCCGTCTGTTAAAAAAAGCCTGAGGATGTTGGAGGCAGAACACACACGGAGGGAGTCCTCTCCCACAGATACGGGCCTCACCTTTGAAGCAACCGCTGACAGTAGTTCACATGTCCGCCGATGGCTTTGTCAGGTGGACAGCCGACTATAAACACATTCCGAGTCCCAGGAAAAAAAAAAAAACACAACTTTTTCCAGTGAATTTAGAGAGCAGCGATTCTAGAAGTCACAACCTTGTTTGGATTTTGCAGGCTGGTGGCTGCATTATGAGACTTTACTTGTGTGACCCCGGGCTCTGGAAATGCCCACATGGACACATGGATTTTCCATTGTCCTCACAAAGAGGCACCGTCTGCCTCCCCTCTCTGTGTCTCAATCGGAGAATCTGGCACCGCTCTGCGGATGCACCTGGCTCCGAGGATTGGACTCAGAAGTGCTCCGCCTCAGATTATTAAAAATTCTGACCCAAAAGCTCTACCCAGCGGTGCTGTCGTCTCTGCGCTCCGGCAGGACAGGGAGATGGGTCTGCAGAGCTCCAAAAGATCAGGGATTACTGGGTCTTGATGAACACAGGAGTATTCAGACACAGGGACTCAGAGGGTTGTGGAGGTGGTTCTGACTGGCCTTTAGCCTGGTGGACCTGATGTGCGGCGGTCCAGTCATGAGTCTAACAGATGTGGCCCGCGCTCTGCTCCCTGTGCAGGCTACCATGGCAGCGGTTCAGGTTTTCCCTGTCAGCCTCTCAAACTGAGGACTGTGAGCCTCTCCGGGGACACTCTTCATCCTTTAGCATGGCAAGATAAACCTGAATATAGCACCGGAGTCCAGAACTGGAGAGAAATATCGGTTTTCTTTGAAACAGACTGTGTTAGCTGACGGCGTGAATTTTATTTTTGCTCTTTGGGGCCAAGGCTGAAATAAAGGAGAGGTTATCTATAGCTCACTAATTGGAACCACCTTGCCTCTCCTTCCATACCTCTCCGCCTCTGCCATTTCATGAATTTGTCCATCGGAGCCACAAGAAACAGATGTGAGCGGCGTTCCTGCCTGTTCTGCTCAGGATCCCAAACACGGCAGAGAAGCAGGTCGATGACATTTTGTTTGCATGTGAACATGTTTTTTTGTGGATTTATGGAGCGTCTGTTCCCTTCCTCAATTCTCTTCCCTTCCCGCAGTGCGGCAGGTGTCAAATTAAGGGCGTCACTCATGGTCGCTGGGAGTTGGATGAGGTTGGACGCTCACGATTTGTTAGATGTTTTTTTATTTTTTACAGTAGCATTTTTCAGTACTTAGATGTGTCGTTCGGAATGGAAATTCAGTACAAAAACAGTTGACAGCTGAATCATTTATTGGGGAGTGAGAGGTGGGCGGTGGTGGGCGGTGGTGGGTCTGATTTTTCTTTAACCTGCGATTAACCTGATAACTTCTCTGGAAGCTCTGGAAAGTAGAACGATCCTCTGTTGTTTCCCTGGCTTCAGAGGCCCTGTCACTTCCCATTAGCGCTAACAGTTAGCTGTACCCCAGCCCCGCTCTGTCTGGCAATCAGCGGCGAGAGTCTGCAACACCTGCCCGCATTAGCCAGTTTCCATGGAATAATGCAGTAATTCCATCAGGGATTGATTGGGGGTGGGAGCAGGGAAAACACATATGCACATACAGTAGAATCAGTTGGAAGGAATGCCACTGTTTGTTTTTTCAAGTGCAGATTGATACGAGATGGTCTGCATGGGGAGCTGTGTGAGTTACAGCCCTGGTACTGACATGAGGAAAGGAAAATATAGAGTTGTTTCTTGTCATGCCATAACTCTCTATAGGTAATCCAAACTTCAAACAAGAATAAAAAAAACTAATGTTGCAGATTCCCAACATGAGGACTCAGAGGATTCAGCATCCATAATTCTACTGAAGAGCAGTGGTGTGTGTGCTCCTTCTTGTCAGATCTCAGGTCTGTTGAATCCGCCTCTCTGGGTCGAGCACGTTTGGAGAAAGAGGAAGCGTTTGTGATTGCACTTTCATCAGCAGACTAGCTCGAGTCTCTTGCTTGTCACTGTGAATGTGTAATCTGCATTCCTTCATTCCTTTCATAGTATCCTTCTCATCACCCCATCAAGGGTCGTGGGGTGGTGTTGACAACCTGTTCTTCAGGGCAAACTGCGACCTCTAGTGTCGGAAACAAAAAAAGGCGTGATTGAAAAAACATGAACCTGCCTCTGTCTCTCTTTAGCTTTTACATCTGAGGCGGAAAACATTTCTTCCATTTTGCTGTTATATTTTTTGCAGATGTTTTGTTTCCGTGCTGTGCATCTTCCATTTCAAGGTGAATGCAAATGACTGAAAATTAGATTCTGCTAACCACAAAAAAAAAAAAAAAGGCTGGGAAAGGTTGCAGTGTTCCCATAGTGCGTCTACCCTGTTTACTGTGGTTCTTCAACCTGCTGAGACCTTGTCTTCCTACAGGTCCTCTACAAGCTGTTTCTCCAGGGATGCGCGTAAATTTGAGCACAAACAATTTTCTCCGTGATGATGGCTGTGCCAGAAAAACATTCTTCAGTTGGAAGGTGGAAGTGCCCTGAAGGTCTTTGTGTGTGTGTGTGTGTGTGTGTGTGTGTGTGAGACTGTGTGTGTGTGTGTAAAAAGAGAGGAAGGGAAGTTGGGAAAAAAAGTATAAATATTGAGGAGTTGTTATTCAATCACATTTTTTGCCATCACAACCAAACATGCACCCCTTTTCTACTGTGACCTCCACGCACGCGCACACGCACGCTGCTGGGGGAGTCCAGGTGGATCACATTAGCACTTGGGTAATACTTCAGGTGATGCCTTGTGGAGGCATTTTGATGACATGTAGGTAAAACAACAAAGAAGCAGGGCAAAATCCGTCATGTTCCCTCACGTCTGCCGGTGGCACCGGGAGTTTCTCCTCTGAAGCCTGGCTGCTGGTTCTCTACTTTAACACCTGTGACACACAATAGGAGCCGAGCCTGGGAAAGGCATGGTTGTGGGTCCCCTGGGGAGGCCGGGGGGGCCCTGAAGAAGTGCATGCTCCTGAGGTGTTTGCCGTGGAGCCTCGTGTGTGGAGCTCGCGGCTGCTGATCTGTGTGTGTGTGTGTGTGTGTTCAGCTGGACCTGCAGGATGTTTTTTTAAGGGAGGCGATCTCCTCCAGCACACACACGCAGGCACAGATTGACAACGCAGGGTTACGTGGTCAATGCAACACACGTCACCGTGCAATATGTTTGGTATGCGGAGCGGAGGTGGGTCTCAGCGCGACGGCAGGGCCTTTCCTGAAACCTGCGTCTGAGTTGTGCTGCGTGGCAGCCAGACTCTCCCCTCCGCTGTCAGTCTGTCAGAAAGCTTATTCAGAAATGTCGGGGTTTGGCCAGCCCCGCCTGGCCCCAGTGGGAGCCGCGCTCGCAGTTTCCCACATGCAGCAGGAGCAGGAAGAGGCCTGATGCTCGTGTGTACTCACACAAAGTGTCTGGCAGATCTCCGCCAGGGGCAATAAATAAATAAATAAAGGGAACTACACTTCATAACATTTTAATTGGCTTTAGAGGCTAAGCTGTGGCTGGCCTGTGGTTACGGCGGTTAGGCAAATATGGAGCAGAGCAGCTACTGAATGTTCCAGCCTCTCCAACACACACCGAGGCTGGGAAACACAAACACTCATACTGGCGCAACCTTTTACCAAATTGCCCGTTGAAAATAGCGGCGTCTGCCTTGTTAGCGTTCCTGGAGCTGCAGCGAACATTCCTGGGAGCCCATCAATACCCGACGCACCATCCAAACAAGCTGATTTGAAGCGTAAACACCGAACCTTTTGACCTCCCTTTTTGCTGCCTGCACGCGTGCTGAGTGTTTTGACATGTTTTTGCGTGTGTGTGTGTGTGTGGTTTTGGAGCTGTGCAGGGATGCTGTCAGTGTACAGACCCACTCTGATGAACACTGCAAGTGGATCCCAGTGATGGAGGATGAGGTTCAGGGGATTGTTTCCATGTGAAAGTGTCCTGGTTGTCTGCACCTCCTGGGTGATAGAAAAGCCTCTCATTAGCATTTGAGCCCATGTCACACATCTGCTGATCCCATTCACCCGACTCCAGGAGTTTCCTACCTATTCATGAGAAAGCCATCCGTCCACTTTCACGCCTTCTAATCCCCCGGCCTCCCCGGTTCCTTGGAAACCTGCTGTCACCATAGAAATCGGGACTGGAAAACAGAAACACAAAACAATTGCAGGCGGAGAGAAACGTAGAAGAAGAGAGGGGTAGGAACCAGTGTAAGAACCAATTTTCAAAGCGTTCTGTACTTCCTAAATGCTGTAAAACCTGTCTCGGTTTGTTGGGCTCTTCGTTTCTTCCTGTGCTTGAAGCTTGATTTCCACTTGAATAAGACATCCCTGGGATGGATCCAGCGACCCTGGCTGGCTGCTGGAGGAGTCCTGCATGGGGTGACTGAGTAAACTGCATGATTAATGACTCCAGGAGTCGATACACTTGTGCCCGTTGTGCACAGTCGTGCATGTTCTTTGCTGCAGATTACAGGAGGCGTGTGCAGTTTGAAGTCCATAAACCACACGTTGTATTGTTCATAGGCCTTGAATGTTTTTCACACACTGATTTATGTATACATAAAGCTGATGGCCTGATATATGAGGTAATAAAGACAGTTAATGTGGAACTAGCAGAAGCTGCAGCGACAGAGAGGTGGACGCCGCATGCTTGGTTCAGGAGGTTCTGTTGTTCCCGTAAAAGTTAAGCCTCCAGCTGCTGAACGCTTGATGGGATTAGAGAAGTCATAATTGTTCGCCAGTCACATGTCTTATAAAATGAGATGCCAAAAGCCTTTGTAATGAGGATTATGTGTCTTTTCCATGGATTCATTTCTCCACTCTGTGATATTATTGTGTGCCTGGTGAGCTGAGAGTCTGGATGTATCTCTTCCATTTCGCCTGTCTGATTGCACACATGGGCCAGCTACATTGACTTTCCACTGTGCACACTGAGACTTTTACTGGTCAGCCTGGATACCGAGGACCGCTGGCCAAAACCCGTAAAACTAGCACACATATGTTTCATTGCACTACAAAGTGTTAACTAATAGAGTCTTCATGTTTGGCAGCTGCGGAAGGTGGAAGAGAACTCCTGGACTGGGACCAACAGATAGATATTCCTCAGTAGAAGATTGTAACATCTATACAACTTGAATCCACTCATTTAGGCTCATTTGATCTGGGATGTTTTATGTGGTGTTTTGATTTGTAGCTCTACAAACAGACCACAGGACAAGACGACCATCAGCCACTGGATCTGTCTTCATCTTCTTAGAGGCCTTGCAGAATATCTTTGTCTGATGGTGACTCTTTGAAGGAGCGTGCCACGTTGCGTCGGCCGTTCTTGCACCTGCGTCTTCTCGTCCATCTCTCTGCATGCCGATCTCAGACCTTCCCGGTCTATTCTTCTTCCTGGAGCTCCTCTACTACCAAAGTCCATCTACTAGAACATTATGGAACATGTGAGGCTTTGATGACACATGACGCATCAGCTCAACACACAGATTATTCTAGACTGTCCGTTTGGGAAACTCCCTGGACCATTGCTCCGGGACAGGGCTTGGCCGCGGATAAGGAAATTTGAAGTCTGGTGCTGCACAGCAAACATCAAGAACAGCTTTGAACAGTTGTGTTAGAATGTCATTTTACAGCCTGTTACAATGTCGCTCATGATGTTAATGTAGGCGTGAGGCAATCAGTGCTGGTTGGAGCTCAAACGAACCACTTTGATGTGCACTGGCTAATGGCTTTTCTTGCACAGGAGGCGCTTACTGTACCCTGCAGGGAGGGTCTGTTGAGACGCCTCAGGCTTCTGCAGGCTGAACTGCTGCAAGGACACAGCACTGTTGGAGAAGAATCTCTGGACAGTAAAGGCAGCTAAAAGGGATCCTCTAACAACCTATAACCTTGTAACAATTATAATTACTTGTGTTTTTGATATGTGACTGAGCTCTGTGAATGCCTTTGAGATATATTTTGTTAAGACTGCATTCAAACTAAACTTGAAAAATTGTGTGTCGTCACTGCTGAGAAACATGGTGTACCTGTACCTGTACCTGTACCTGTACCTGTACCTGTACCTGTACCTGTACACACCCCCAGCGGCGGGGCCACACCCTTCTTCTGGACACCTGCGTGTCGTTATAGCAACAGTAAAAGTCCCCTCCGTTCGGTTTCATCCACACTCGACGCCGTCTGGGTTTCAGAAAGGGCAGCGAGTGTGTGCGGTCCTGCTCGTGTGCTTCTTCAACACCCTAAAAAGCGTAAAATGTCCCTCTGTGGAGCGAACCTCCTCGCTGCCTATCACTCCATTACCAGCCACGCCACTTGACTCAGGCCAATGTGCAAAACAGCTGTGGAAAAGGCCTCATGCCTTTTCTTTAATAGGGCGTCCCTTTAGAGATGTTTTTTTTCTACTTTCCCCATTTTTATCAGAAGTAAAGGAGTACCCACCCACTTCTGTCATGTAAGATTGGTTCCCCTCCAAGTATGACACGATGGAGCTCATCTGGATTGAGTTAGGGTGGGGCACCCTGTGGAGATAGAGTGGACAGGAATGTCATTACTAAATCAATAAAGACCTTTTAGCAGTTTGTGCTCAAGGTTTCTAAGAAAAAGTGGATTTGCTAAGTAGGGCTCTGTCTCTGGGTTCAGACCGGCTACTCTCACGTCACGCTCCCTCTGCTGAGGGAACTTTAGACAGAATTAAAAAGGTTTCATCACCACGAAATTTTCTGTTAAGCAGCAAGACACCCTGGACAGATCATCAGTCCACCACATGACACACACACCCACCCGTGCACACACACATACGCACCAAGAGGTGATTGAGGGTAAAGATGGACTGAAAAGGAAAGACCACTTTACTCTTCCAGGTAGAGAAAGTGTCTAACAAAAATGGGAGTAAGTAGAGTAATCCCGCACCAGTAAGTGGGAAGAAAATGTCAGGACTAAGGAGAAAGGAGATGAGGAGAAATGCATATTTAATGTAGCGCTCGGAACGCTGTGAATGAAATGGGACAGGAAATAGATGTACCTGTGTGAGCTCTCTGACAGCACAGCTGGTCCAGGGAGAGAAAGTTGCTTTGGGAAAGGTTGCTGATTGTTTCCACTCGGTGCTGCGTGTGTAAATCCCCTGTTGAATAGAAGTGAATTTTTACTTGACGTTTCCTCATCAGACATAATTTCTTTCCCCATGTTAATCTCCCGTGTCAGAGCGTCGCCCAATCACCCGTATCGGACCCGAGGACACAGAACAAAAAGTGATGTATGACACCTGCAGAAACACTCCTCCCGTGACTGATGGTCTCAATCCCCCGGTGACCATTTGGAGAAGATTTTAGCCGCTGACATGAAAGCATAGCTGGAATAGCTGTCATTTTCCCCGAGTCTGGTTTGATTACGTGAGAAAGACTCTAATGAGGCCTGTTTTGCAGTCCTGGTGTGTATGTCGAACCCTCGGCACAGGACCCATCGGGCCAGCCTCGGATGCCAGCAAAGAGCAATCAGGATAATTGTCCATGGCAACACTGATGAAACGTTTCAGGAAGAGAAAAACACGGGCTTAGGAAACTGAATCAATATCATTAATCATGGGCAGGAATCCGCGATTAACGGTGTCTGTTTTCTATTAGGGGCCGATCACAGAGGCTGGCTACGCAGCAGGGATGGGAATGAAAGATTGTCTTGGTGCTGTTGTCAACAAGATCTGACACGAGTTCAGAGCAAAGTGAGCCATCGTGTTTGGCTCTCGCTCGGCTAGAAGCAAACGCACGCGACCCATCTCTGTCGGTCAAGGTCTCGCACGACACATTTCTGCAGGTGCATTGACAAAACTGGCTTGAGGAGAGAGAAGAAAGGAGAAGAAAGGACTTATTGGCTGTGATATGCATGCATCGGCATGAGGAAGTGTGTGTTCCTATGCTTTAGACACAACAGAGGGGTGACATGTAGAGAGGAGACGGTGTGACCTGGAATTCCTCCGCTCCTTAGCAAGGCCGTCTGAAAAGCTGTGGGAATCAACTGGAAACAAAGATGGCGGACATGATCCACGGAAGCGCCGCTGCAGGACCCACACACAGCCTTTCATTCATTCTCTTAACCTCACTCTCAAGCTGCTAAGGTGTTGCTTTATTTGCATGGTAAATGCAGCTTTCAGCACCAGGCCTGCACGTGCTAATGCAGAAAGGAAAAATCTCACCAACATTTAAAAGGAAAAACAATTCAAAATAAAAGACAGATGCAACAATGGAGATAAGGTAAAGATGCACCTTTTATTCACTGAAACTGCATTACTATTTCAAGGCTGCTTCGGAGCCACGTGTGAACCCCAGCAGCTGTCGGACTGTTCATCCACCAGGAAACAAGCCTTCCTGAAAGGCTCCTCAAGCAGGGACACTGTGAGGAAACCACCACCTGAAGTGGAAAGTTTGTGATGCTAATGGGCTGAGGGGCTGCAGGGAGAAGCGTCAAGGCAGAGGAGTGTATAGCTGCGTTGGCTAAATGCTTAGGCTGCTGGCCCAGTTAGTCACGGAACCGTTGCACTGGAGCAGAGTGTGTGTTGCAGACCAGATTTATGGGGAAGGAGTGGGGGAGCCCGAGAGCGGTGTGATCCGACCCCTCCTCTCCATGGACTGCCTTTTCTCCCCTCTTTGTGCCACCCCTGACTTTGATGTTCCTCCGATGGTTTTGCCATATTTTTCTTGGCTCTCGAAATCAAATGGAAAACACCAAGTCGTAAAGTTCTTGTTGCTGTCCAAGCACTTATATTTAACTTTTTACGTGACTTTAAAAGATGGAGGAACTATTTAGGGGTTGACACTGATGCTAGAATTCCACCTACTAGCAAACTCAAAGCAGAGGTTCTTGTTTTTGAGAGTGAGACGTCTCCTGCTCGCAGTGACATCATCACCGGGCACGTCTGTTACCAGCAGCCCGCTGACATGTGAGCAAGCAGCTGCGGTTGTCATGGGAATGAAACACCGCCAAAGATACAGATCTGTGTGCCGGGAAAGGCCACGCATACATCTGACGTTCAGTCCGTGTAACCCAAACATCATCAGTCGAGGCATCTCCAGGAACGACTTTGAAAGCAACTGTGGCACCGTTCTTGTTCTTCTAAATGCAGCTAATCTAAGCGGCCATGACAGTTTGAGCGCGGCATGCTCCCACACACTGACGTCTGCAGGCATTCCATCATCTATACCCATGCAAATGCCCACTTTGATTAGTGAACAAGTAGTTTTATATCTGACCATTTAAGGCTTTTCCACACTGCAACCTTGTGTGTGTGTGTGTGTGTGTGTGAGAGCGTTCCACGGTCATTTTTAACATTGTTGCTACAGTCCTCTGGAAGGCCCTGCCGCTGTCATGTGTGTGCTGGAATGAACGCGTCTGTGTGCTTGGGGACCAAGTAACACACAGAAGGACCTGGACCAAAGGTCGGTCCGGATCTCTTTCGGGGGCAGCTGTCAGACTGGTCGGCAGCTTCTGAGAGCGGCGACCTCGTCTGACGCAGAGGAAACGGAGCCGGCAGCCGTCGCTTGACATGACGCCGTTAACGGAAAGACAAAGTGTTTAAAATAAGCCAGTGGAAAGACCCTCAGAGACACGAGCTGATGCCGAGAGGAAAATTTGATTTGATTTATAGCTCTTGTGTTGGTTTTTCCTTTAATTTAGATACTTCTGTTTGAACCAGTGAGGTGTCTCAGGTGTCTCTGGCAGGGACCTGGTGATCACGAGTTGTCTGCCTCTGCCCTTGTCTGTCTGTCTGTCTGTCTGTCTGTCCGCACATGCCCCGGATACCAGGACCAGTCCAGGTTCCTCCGCAGAGAAGGACAACGGGTATTATGACTACCAGAGAATTCCCCCGCGGCTGCAGACTCCATCTGTTGCATTCCTCGCAAAACAGAGCAAAAACATAGTTTGGCGACCTTGAGCGGGAACGCGCATCAGTGTCCGCATCGGGTGGGGAAGGGGTGGGAGTGGGAGGGGGGGGCTTTGGATGCACTGGTTTCCGGACAGAGCGATGGCGCTTCTTTTGGCAGCTTCCACTCACGGTCCTGAGAGATCAGCTACATTTCTAACTCACTGATGCCTTTTCCAGCCATCCAGCAGCACGCAGGACTCATCCAACAACCCTGGAATCTCATCTCCAACGAGAAGTGCAGAATCGTCCCAGGCAAAACGTAGAAGGTAGTTACCGAAAAATCAAACACAGTCTGTTGCAATGAATGGTGCTTAATAACGTCGCCTCATTCACAACTTGATCTGCACCAAGCAGCTCCCTGGAGCTTTACATCCTTTGTTAGAACTCAGCTGGAGAATGAGCTGGTTGAAGGGGATGAACTAAAATGGTGTCTCTTCTTCTACTGTCTTCAGAACGGTTACTCCTACATGTCGTTTTATGCAGCTGATTCACATTTTTCATGCTGCTGTTGAAGGATTAGAAGACTAATTTGAGCATGTGGCCCTGTGTGCGGTGCTGTGACTGCCTGTGAGAGTCTTCACACATGCAGATGAGCATCCTTGGAGGCTGCAGGAGGCTGATGCGCAGTTCGAGGAGAGCAGCCCTAAAATAGGCGTGGCGACAGGCTTTCTGTCTGTCCGTCGCATCCACAACGCTCCGTCATCCCCGGCGGCCCTCTGTGTGTCACACCTCCAGCACTTAACAGCCAGTTGCTTTTCACTCAGTCAGCCTGCCCCACACAGATCGCTGCAACCGTATTTATGGAAAAATCCGCCAGAGGTGACGAAAGCGGCTCCCCTCTTGTTCTCACCACCTCCAAGCAAGAGAGAGGGGCTACCTCTGCATCAGATTTTCCAGAATCTGTCAGGTTATTATTCATTTGCCTGATAATAGAACACAACTACGGAGAGAAATGTCTTTTTTTCCAGTGCACATGGCACTTTTTTGTTGCATTTTCCATTATTGTGGAAGACACACCCTGCAGCGAGCAGGGTGAGGTGTCCGCAGTTCCTCCCCACCCTGTCATTGTTTGTTCTGCTGAGTCTGGACATCAAATTCCAGGCTCCTTGCTGATGATATTTGGCTCCACACATGGCATCCGTGACTGATTCACACACGCCTAATGCACTGAAAACTGCTTTTTTGGACATTCCTCGGTCTGATGCATTCACAGGTCAATGGAAGAAAGCACTTTTCCTGTAGTGTGTTGAGCTCAATTGAATTTGATGTGTGTGACTGTGTTCCGTGCTCTTCTTCCTTGCACCGGTCTGTCTGACTAATCGCTCATATGCTTGAGTTCTACACACAACCTGGTGCCAAAGGCAGCCAGCAGAGACTTTATGTTTGCCTGGAATAACACCAATGAAAATATGTTTACATCTTCAGTCTTTCCTCATTATGTGAAGCATATTGACTTCAAATTACACACAAATCTTCCAGGTGCCAAAAGGCCCACAGGAGTGGAATTCATCCTTTCAAATGTGCAGCTGCATCAGCTTGCAAAGATGCAAATCGGAGACTACACACACACACACACACTTTCACCCCCAACACCAACAAATTTCAGCAATTAGCAACAGGCCAAAAAAAAAAATAATTCAGCCATTTTTCCTTATCATACAGTTTAGTCCTCTCCTGAAACCACACGATTTCCTCTCAAAAGCTCCCCCCACCCCCCCCAACCAGCTGATGCAAGCTGCAAGTGCTAAACTAAAACTAAATGTTTTAATTCAATGTTGCTCCTACTTATCTAGTCATTCTTGCCTTCTCACAGAGATTCGTCTCCTTCCTAGTGGATAAACAGCTGCTCCCTTCCTTCAGTGAACGCTTGAAAGAGCTGTCATCACCCAGCTGTGCTGAAGAGAACACTGCATGGTGACAAAAGAGCTACACGGAGAGAAAATGAGTTGAAGAAGGATGAGACGTCAGAGAACAGGCCTGGCTTAGAGAGAGTGAGAATGTGCGTTAAAGGTGAGGAGGTCAGGTTTCACAGCATAGAATTATAAATACAGAGGACAAAAATGAATAAATGAAAGAGCTGAGTTGATGATGATGATGTTGTTAATGTGAGTTTAATATTTCTACATTCTACAACAGTGATTAAACAATTATTAATGATGATGAAAAGCAAGACGCCCTCTGGGCTTCATGCAGTCTTCTACTGCCCTCTGCTGGCATTATTGGGAACTACACGTTGCAACGCAAACGCAAAATACCTGTTCATAAAAAAGATTATTTTGGGGTTCTTTCTCTTCTTTAATAATAAAAAGCAAACATTTGATGCAGATTTGTGATTTTTTTTCTATAAAATGACATCATGGCTTTTATAAATATATATAGGAAATTTTGGTAAAAACAAATAGATCAAACAATCAAACATCATAGACGTGCTACCAGTTATTATTAACTACAGTATAAAATTACAATGATTAGGTTCTGAGCACGACTCAGGAAGATCCCAAACTGGGCTGAACCGGTACTTTAATGTGGCTCTTTCTTTCTATTTTCGGACTTTGAAAGTCGCAGTGTAAGAAAAAGGACCCACAGAAACCAACGGCTTGTCCTTATCCGACAAGTGTGGTTAATCGTTGGCCGATATCACAGACGGATCAATCCCAGGAATGTTAGTCAATCGCAGATAAGGGCAGAGGTTTGCTGGAACATGGCTCTCTCCAGAGGTTTAAGATGCTGTCAGAGGGTTTTCTCTTGGATACCCGTGCTTATTATAACCTCTGTGGTGTTGTGGTCATACTATGCCTACGTCTTTGAGCTATGCCTTTGTAAGTATGATAAACTGGGCACATTTTTTTGGTGACTGTTGAGCATTTAGGTGCAAAGACCGCAGGCTGCCGAGTAGCAGTGTTGACAAATAAACGCAGCTAGCGCAGTATGCGGAAGTGATAAAGGTCCTTGAATTGCGTTAAATGTTGTCTTTAAAATGCGGTCATTTATCACCGGTACTAACGTTGGCAAGTAAAACAGGATTTATCCAGAGCCGAATTCGTCTTCCCTCAGTGCAAATGTCATTCTTGCTAATCGCGTTAGCCTGATGTTTCCTTTGTTTTAACATCAACGTCTCTTTTCGGTTTTACAGTTACGCTAAATAACACGATAGAAAAAGGTGAGTGATCTGCTCCTCTGTGTTGTGCCACAGAATTAAATGTTGTTGGACAACATATGTAAAACGTTTCCTGGTTGTTTTGTAAAGATTTTTTCAACTTCTTGTGCTTTCAGTGGTCTATCTACTAGTCTTCCATGTTTGTTTTATGATGTTCTGCTGGACCTACTGGAAGTCCATCTTCACACCCCCTTCCTCGCCATGCAAAAAGGTAAATATTTGTCCGCTAAACTGATTATATTTACCTGACAGTGTGTGTGGGATGCTGTGTAAAGCTGACTTTGTTGCAGTTCCAGCTGTCATACTCGGACAAACAGAGATACGAGATGGAGGAAAGGCCAGATGTTCAGAAACAAATCCTGGGTGAGATCGCAAAGAAGCTGCCTATTTTCACTCGAGCTCAGTCAGGAGGTGAGCGTTCTTTTTAGGTCATTTTTGTTCATTCATCCACATATAAAATGCCCTGTGGTTTTAAAAGCGCAGAAGCAAGCAAATTAGCCAGATTCTGTCAAATTGAATGCAATCCGTGTGCAGACACACTTGGCAATAAGCATCCTCATTCAGAACAAGCGGTCAAAGCGTGTCTTTCATGAGTGCCGATCATTGGGGGTCATTTCTTGGCTGAAGGCTAGGCTCAGCTCAGGTGTCATTAATTCACCCTCCTCGCATCTTTTCTCCAGCTATCAGGTTTTGCGACCGCTGCCAGGTGCTGAAGCCTGACCGTTGTCACCACTGCTCAGTCTGTGAAACGTGAGTTAACCCGTTCCCGAGGTCGGAAGAGAACCCATTAGGCAAAGGGATCTTTGTAAGTGAATATTGTGAGAAGTCAGCGCTCATTGCCTGGTTGAAAGACAGTCTATGAAAAACCGATGTACTTGTCTTACAGCAAAAACAAATAGAAAACAACACAATGCCCAGTTTAAAAAGTGCTACTTTACATTTTAAACGCTTTATACTGTAACAAATGTTGTTTTGACCTTTGAAGTAGCTGCTACGTTCTGATAATACCAAGGTGGTTCTCTCTTTTGTAGATGTGTTCTGAAGATGGACCATCATTGTCCGTGGTAAGCTGGAACGGTTGAATTTCCCCCCTGAAGTGATTTACTTTTGCTCTGATGCGGACTTCTTTTTCTTCCAGGGTGAACAACTGTGTCGGCTTTTCCAACTACAAGTTCTTCCTGCTTTTTCTGTCCTACTCCATACTCTACTGCGTGTTCATTGCAACAACAGTCTGTCAGTATTTCCTCAAATTCTGGGTGGTGAGTAAGTGAAAAAAACAGTCCCAACTAACAAAGCTCATCAGCTGATGAGTGAGTCATGTGACTAAAGCCTTTTTGGTCATGAAAGTATTTATTCCTTTTAGAACCTGGGGGTTTTCCCCAGGTTTCTGCTGTAGCTCTCCTGTTTCTCTCTCTTAGGGGAAGTTGCCAAACGGGCATGCAAAGTTCCACGTCCTCTTCCTCATGCTTGTGGCGGTCATGTTCTTCGTCAGTCTCATGTTCCTCTTTGGTTACCATTGTTGGCTGGTGGCAAAAAACAGATCAACTTTAGGTGAGCTTTTACCTGGAAAATCATTTGTTGTGTTTGAGCTCTTGTCCTTCGTTCAGTAGCGCGAGAAGGTTTTTGTTGTTGCATAAAATAGTAAAACTTGACAAATAATAAAATTGAGAGAAAATTGAATCCAGCTCGGTTAGATGACTTTTATAGTCAGCCTGATTCTTAAACATGTTTAAATTAAAATAACGTAGAACGATACTATTTAAAAGTGTTCTGGAATGTGTAACATCGTTTCATTTGTGGTGTGAACTGATTTTCCCCCTCTTCTCCAGAGGCCTTCTCGGCTCCAGTCTTCGTCTCTGGACCAGACAGAAATGGCTTCAATGTGGGGGTGCGCAGAAACGTGCAGCAGATCCTTGGAGAGGATCGGCGACTGTGGTTCATCCCCGTTTTCACAAGGCCAGTAGAAACTGCATTATTAGCTTTGATTTATTCTTTTTGTCACTCCTGCTCCTACTGCCCCTATGGTGTGTATTTGAGTGTAGTACATTCTAGAACTAGACATACTAATACAATAAATTAGGGTGGACTTGTTCTATGTGTAGCCAAGGTTTTAAAATAACAAATGATCTCAGTGATGGTGGTCTGTGTTTGTCCATTAGCCAGGGCAATGGCCACTATTTCCCCCTGAAGAACCAGAGTTCTGAGTCCCACAATCCCTTGTTAGCCAGCGAGGATCTGTGGGAGGAATCTGAAGAGGGTTCAGAGGCAGAAGGCCAGGGTAAGTAAGAACTACTGAAGAACTGACTTGTTCCATAAACAATAAACAGACACATTACATCTCACGGTCAAACCACCATTACAGTTATTTTGCTTTGAGGAGCGTGTGTGTGGACAGCTAATATTTGTTGCCAGTGTCACTTCTACTGACCCCCAGGTGACGTGTGTATACCCCATAACCGCAATCTGAGCCCAGTCAACTACAGAAAACCCCACTTTTTTGTTTTTCTCACTCCAGATGAGGACCAGGATCCCTCCGTCACCATTGAGATGGATGAGTAGTGTCTCACCGGGGTGATTCATGTTAACTTGGTGCGTGTCAACATGCCGCAGCTGCAAATGCTTCCTGAATCACGTAGGACGTTCCAACCCTTTGGACGGAGGTCCAGAGGTGTCCCCGGTCCCAGCTGTGCGACTGTACATCCTGATGTGCGCTACAACGGGAATCATAATGGGTAGCGCCGCATCTCCTCAGCAGTATCAGTAGGACTCAGAATCCCACCAACTACCTGCGGTATTTGCGTCTGAAAAGCCTCTTCTACTTGGGTAGTTCCACTTCCTTTTCTTTTTGGAGGCTGAATATTGTACATTTATTAGTGGAACCCAAACTTTTATAATATTGTAATGTAACACATATTTTTTTTTTTTCCTGTTTACTTGGTTCGTCCTTCAGTGAGGAGAGAAAACCTTCTTTTTACCTTATAGTGGAATGTTTTGAGGTGGCTCTTCATCTCCCAACGCCAGCCAGCCCAGTGTTGTTCAGGACAAAGCTTGTTGCAGTTGTCTCGTCTTTACCGGTTCTGGTTTTGCGGAGAATTTGAACAGGCGCAAAGTTTCCTTTTCTTTTTTTTTTAATAACGCACTAAAAACCATTTTTTGCTTTCTTAACAGATTTTAGAGGAGGGTTCTTTCCCTGAGAATGTTTCTCTCCTCATACCAAGTTGGGAAACATCACAAATGTAGAATCTGCAGCTTCACAGCCTCTTTTGAACACGTTTTCATTTGAATGAAGGCCGGAGCTCTTTCTGACGGCCTTGGTCGTACCTCAAGTGAGTGACGCAGTCGTTTTTTGCAGTTTGATTTCTTGCCTTGAAAGAAATTATGAGCATTAAAGTCAGTTCTCTGTCACACAAGCCATCAGGAGTTGTGAGCACAAGAGCCCTGTGGTTCCTGTGCGTCTGGACCACTGCAGTCATCTTTATTCGGTGTACATATGTGTAAATAATGTCCGATGCTCGTCCACTTGCTGGCAGAGGTCAACACTCATCTTTTTATGTTTAATGTCTTCATATCTGTGCAGTGGCTGTCCTCACTCAGGCGGTTCATGGGCCTGCTTGTTTTTCGTTTCTGTCGGGGAAGCCAAATAAAAAGCTGCTCTGAGGGTTGTAACGTGCAACTTATTACCCTTAAACTGCGTCGAGTCTGTGTTGTGAATGAAAGCATGTATGGAACAGTGGAGATGTTGATGTCCTGTCGGTCAGTCTCGTGTCTATTTATGGTTCCTTTATTTTGCTGCGTATCAAGTTTACTGTTACAACACTGCTGCTAGGGGTGCTTTTTTCTTGTATTCCTGCATTTCATAAAATGACAAATCCTAATCCAGCCCTTGCAGTATTGCATTATGGCGCGCTGGGTTTGCTTCCCTCAGAACCAACTCCGAAGAATCACTCACACTTGTGTATGTTAGCAAATATAAAGTCTTTATTGTCTGTCGATTGCTGCAACATGCAAAATAAAATTCAGTTCAACCCCTTAAATATTTCAATTTTGTGTTCTTTCCACAGCAAAAAAAACAAATAAATACACCTGATTTGATTCAGTTTGAGAGCTTTGGAGAGAGAGTACCAGCATTTGGCATGAGGAGAAAAGGGGACACGCTAAAGTACAGCATAGAGAAAGCAGAAGCGGCCATGATCCTCACGTTGTCCCCTGTTTCAATCTGTGCCAAAATACCTCTGTCCAAAATGTGTGGGTGCCACAGGATGAACCTCTGTGGTTAAAATGGTGATATCAGGAAATTCCTGGATTATTGACTTGGCTCCTGGAGGGGAAACAGTAAAGACGGGATTAGTGAGAGATCCAGTATTACTGCGGACTTTTAATACCAGTTTAAAAAGGTCAAAGTGATTCAAACTCGGCTTGAAAAAGACAAATGCATTCAGAGCGTAGGTGTAAAATGAATTAAAATATGCATAGACTGTTTATTTTACACGCCAACGTTTACTTCTAGAGAGCAAACAACATTATCTTCAAATCCATGCAGAGAGGTTTGTCTGGGAAAACGTACATTGGTGCTAATCTGCAGAGCACCTGCTGTGACGTCCAACCATCACAATGAAAGCCGGTTAAAGTCTTTTAGGTCTCTGCGGCACCAGCAGTGTACCCAGAGTTTCTATGCGAGCTGGGGGGTAAACAAAGGGGCCCCGATGCCGCGACGCGGTTGCGGTAAACTGTGTGTGCGGCGGTGTTACCGTGAGGCGTGGAGAAGAGGCTGAGGAGGATGATGTGCTTAGGCTGGACCCGGTGCTCAATCAGCACCCTCACCGCCTCGATCACCGTGTTCCCTGTGCCTGCACACACGCAACACAAATGGCGTCCACTGGAATATGAGACACTGGGATTTTACAAACAGCCAATAACCGATCAATTATAGCACGTTAGCATCTAGCAGACATCTTGGGACATCAATAGGCCTGCTCCTTGGCAAGCTGTCATTTCTGCGACTGCTAGCGTTGCGTCAGCGGGGCCATATGTTCCCTCGTTCTGACAGGCTTGGACCTCACCTCTTAAACAAGCCTGTTTGCAATGGCTCTATTATTCAGCCTTAATGACGTCATCAACGATCTGAACGACAGATGCTCCACACCAACACAGTCGTGTTCAGCTGCAGATCCGGAGAATTCAAAATGGAATAACAGTACTCCAACACGAATAATCTGATTATTTTTAACCTGTGTGCCGTAATGTAGGCATACTGCTTTTATTATCTATTGGTTGCAGGTACAACTGCATTTCTCTGTGCGCTGTGCTGTGTGTGGCAACTACAGTTTCTTCCCTGGTTTGCAACGATTAAAACGTTAACCGTTTGCAAAAATCTCCTGAGGCTTTCAGACCTGTTTTTGTGGTTTTTGTGGTGCAGGAAATGACAGATAAACAAAGACTGCCCTTTTTTTTTTTTTTGCTTACATAAAAAACATTAGCATAAAACATTTCAACCACAAGGCTTCCATCGTATAATGTTTTTAAAAACTGAAAGCGGGAAAATGATGCTTTTTGACACCGGGGGATGAAGGCCATTAAGATACTATTTTTGTTAGTCGTCATTATGTTATTCAGCAGCTTGGTGGCCATCTCCCCAGCAGTGTATAATTTCCCCATGAAAGCTATAATTATAAGAACAGTGTGAATGGCCCAGTGTGATGTGGAAATGCAGATTGCAGACATGGTGCTGAAGGTCAACATGAAGCCGTAAGAAGACGGGCATCGCCTGACATTCACGCGCAGCTGCGGTCGGGAAACTGGATGCTCCGTCTCTGGTGACTTACTCAGGATGGGGTACATGAGCAGCACTTTTCTCCTGTACACGTCCGGAGGGAACTTGGCGTAGTAGACTTTGGCTTTCTGCGTCTCCTCGTCGCTCTGGATGAGGATCTTGCCGATGCGAATGGAGCGACAGCAGTCCCTGAGGCCCTGCTCCATGGCTTCACCTGTGCGGGGACACACACAGACGCCAGTGTGACTAATTCTTTCACGGCGTTGAATCACCGAACCTCATGCAGAGCTAAAGTTGTAGGAGTCCGGACTGAGAACATTTATTTTCACCCAGAGTTGGATTTTACTCTTTTATTTCTGGTCTCGTGTTGATGATGGGAGAGCGGCAGAAACTTTCCTCAGCAGAATTCCAATCTTGAGGCTGTCCCGGGTAATTAGGCGCAATCATGCAGTCTGCTGATCTCTGTTGCTAAAGCACGTGATCGACTTTAACCCCCGGCTCATGACACTGCCCAACACCCTCCCGTTCAAACATATTCCACTCCTCCAAAGCCAAATCACGACACCACCCTGCATAACGTTCTTAGGGCTGAAGAATTTCATCAGCACTCTGAAGAGATGAGGACTCAGGAGACAAGTGTTGAACCGGATGATCTCCGGTTGCTCTGAAACCGGTCAGAGTTACCAGTTACAGCTGAATCATTTCCTGTAAATGTGTCGTCTGGGTTTTTCGCTACTCCCCCGTAGGACACCAAAGGGTCCCGGGTACGTTTGTTCTCAGACAAACTGCAACGTAAACTGCATATCTGTGCTGTGCACCATCGTTGGATGCACGTGTCTGACATGGCAGCAAATCTACAAACACAGGTGTTGAAGTAACACGGCTCTTTCTTTTTTTACTTGGTCACACACTTTAAACTAAAAGTAAACTTACCACTCCTCATGATGCTCACTCCACAGTTGCCTCTCTCAAACTTAACACCATCATACTTGTGCCCTAAAGGAAACAAAGTATAAAATCCAACAAACACAGTATATGTGCCCAGTGTAAAATCAACCACGTCAGACCCTAAATCTGTCACCGATGAGCCAAACTTTACCTGTCGGGGTCGTCACCGTGCACTCCGAGTAGGGGAGCTGATTCAGACCCTCCTCAACTACCAGTCTGATCTGGTGTTGGACATCAAAAAAGTAGTTTGCAGCTTATGAGCCCAAAAAAGTGTGCAGACACCAACGATCTGTGGTCTTATGAGGGTTAGGGTTAACGCTTACCAGTCGGTCAGCACAAAACACAAAGTCTCCTCTACTAGTTGTCCTGAAATATGAAAAGAAAGCCTTTGTTAGACAGTACACAATGATCCTCTATCACTGCCACCATTTCACCTACTCTTCTATAAATATGTGCTATTACCCAACACTGATATCCTGTATTAGTGTACAACCACACATCAAACTTTACGACTGTCGGCCCTGATGGTCTTTAAATACAGCTTTTAAAGCATATCCATTTAATCTGAGACCACAGTTTATACTATTACATGATTACTGGTGCTGCATCAGCGTTGACATCCATTTAGTCGCAACACTAGCTAACTAAAGTCTACAAACAACAGATTATATCTGAAGTATCGACTCCTACGCTTTTATGAACTCACTTGTCTCTGATTATAGTCTGTAATTCACGGATCTGGTCGTTCAAGGGCAGCAGTTTCAGCTGTGGTCCGATGTGATCTTGGTGGACGGGATGGTCGGTGGGATCACTGGGTCCGGAACTGGACAGGACCGCGGGGACGGTGGTGCTGCTGCTCGCAAACCGCACTTGCTTCATCGGGTGCTCCTGGCCGTTGTTGATGCTGTTCACTTGCTGGTTGTGGCATGGCATCCTGAGCTAGTTATCCTTCCACAAAGCTGCTGAGGCGGTTGCTTGACCGAGCGACTCACTTACTGAAGCGCGATGTCTGACAAAGGAGAAAACGTGTTCTTCCCCTCTACCCGGACACTTGCTTTAAAGACTCGCACTGCTACCGCGCGGCGAGTAATCATTAGCTCCACATTCGCGTACTTCTAAACGAACAATAGCGGGTGAGTTGAAATCAAACTTGTGCTCGGTTAATAAAAAAAAAAAAAACGAGTTTAAGAAAGCTGCTTACTAGCTTACTAGCCTGCTAGCGGTGACAGTAGCGGAGGCACAAACCGGATATGACGTTAACCCGGCGCCTCGCGTCCCCGCTTTCTACAATCGCCAACATGGCGCCCATGTTAGTACCTCTAAAATGCGGCTTCCACTTCCAAAAGCGAAAATTAGCGCACCTCCTTCGACAGACTTGCTCCCTTCATCATTGGAGTAGTTGTGTCGGGGACTCTCGGCCGGACCACAGACGTCAAAATCGATACGTGGTAAGTGAAAGGTCGGCCCGCTGGGGAGGACGGTGTGTTTCTGGTGTTTTCAGTCACCGGGCAAGGACAGCGAATCTGCAAGCGCTTCTGTCAAACTTCCAGCAAAGTTTGATGTAGTGAAATACACAGTGTTTTGCCTCTAGTCCCACCTCTCACCAGTGTCATACTAGCCAGATATTGACAAACAGCAGAAGGCAAACCAGAGGCGGGTAGCTAGCTAACTTCATTTTTACTGTCGTTACCGCGTTGCGTCATTTGTTTAAACACACAGTAACGTGTGTCTAAGGAAACGGTCACGTAGGACTTTGTTCTTCATAGATTTCTTTGTGAAACTCCGGCAGTATTATTGACTTTGCCTGTTCTTTGGCATCTCCATCACGTGTTGGAACTGTGGCCTGCTGACAAGGGTCCCGGGATGAGATAAGGCCGGCTGGGTGTCCCACCCAAGCTGCTGTCTGGAGGGCTTGGAATAGAAGAGAACAGAACCTTTATAGATCCCACGGCGGGGAAAAGTCACTGTTCCAGCAGCAAAAACATTGGCGAAAAACAAAAAAAAAGAATTTTGAAATATACAAGAAGAAGACAAGATGAATAAGAATATGTTTTTCTGTTCCTGCTTCTGTCACGGCATAGATTTCACTGATCTTAATTTCACTAAAGCAGGTATCTTCATAAGATAGTTGATGGAAGTTCCACTGTCCATGCGGTGCAGTCATTTTTTGAGGATTCTCAGGTAAAATGGAAAATGTTAATGATTTACCACAGAAAAGGAGTTCTTTCCCAATACCAGAATGACCTTCTTTGAGTCATAACAAATACGCACGCTCATCTCCTGGTTTGAGCAAATGTAATCGCTTTAACCCTTTTTTTTAACCCTCCTGTCTTCTTCTTTCTTATTTCAAAATGTTTTCTCTAATGTTTATGCTGCTGGAACAGTGAATTTTCCCCGTGGTGGGATGAATAAACACATTCTATTCTATTCTTTTATGATTATTATTATTATCGTTGTCAGTGTACTAATATTCTTAATAATATGCTGCTTTAATTTAATGCTTATAACCGTTAAATATTCTAATACACCATTGGAAAGTTGGGGCAGGCTAGAGAGTAAATCCCAAACCTTGTCACATTGGAATGTCTTGACTGTGTGAGTAGTTACCCGTACCGGTGAGCAGGTGTCACCCTGTGGTGTAATTAAGACCACAAAATGGATTTTATTCTGCCTGTTTATCTGCGTTAGAGTCAAACTGCTGCCTTTTTCAGTGGATTATTTATTTATATATATTTTTGGGTTCGACATCTCCTTGTTTGCAGCTGACCTCCAAGTCGCAACTTAAGAAGTGCCTCGTGGAGTCCGGACAAGAGTAGAAACGGTCACATTTTGGAGGCTGCGAAAGTGAGTAACCCCGACAAGTTGGATCAATTCTTCGTGTGAAGTCATTTGCTTGTTTGGCTTCAATAATTGCACGCCACCACACACAGAAACACCTAACACCATCCTTCCACAGCATTTGCAGATCACAGACAAAAGAACATGCTGGCACGGACATGCTGGAGGACGACTGAACGCAGATCCACAAAATGTGGTGAGTACGGAAGCTGCATTGTTCTTTATGTCCTCGAAATGCTGCGCTCATATTTATTTTATAACAAATAGTGCTAATTTATTAATGGAGTGACTGTTGCACTCCAGACTCGGGGAGACAACCTCCACTGACAAGGTTGCTATTATTATTCAAAGCAGGCTGAATGAGGAGCTCTGCTTTTACAAACAACACAGGTGGGACCGTGTTCCCGCCGCGCAACAGAACACTGATACTAAAAGTGAAACTGATCTCGCTGAAACCAAAACACATTATTTCAGGGGATATAACAAAAACCCCATCCTCAGTAACAAGTGTGTAATGTATTGAAATAATAAAACTTAGTTTAGCTGAGTAAGCGCATAGTTACGGTACTAACGGTAAATTCGTTTTTAGACACTTCATCCCACACATTTGTAAGACAACCGAGCATACATTTGTTAGGGGAGAAAAACTACATATTTAAAACATTATGCAACCAGCCTTGCAAGAGGCCATTAAATTTGTAGCAGTGCAGTTAATTTGTATCTGTGTTATAGAAAGCTGCCTTCCCTGGGCAAGGAAACGTTTCCTTCTCTCTATTTTGTTCTCTTTCAAGACTGAAAATGAGAAAAGGACCTTGGATATAGGTTGTAAATGAAAATTCACTCATTATCCACTCATGTCTACTACATGAAGGCTGAGGGGGGAGGTGAAGTAAGGGGCACGTTTAAGGTTCACCGAGGTCCTGGAGTGTTCAGTGGACTGAAGCAGCGACCTTCAAACATAAAAAACCCCAAGAAGCATAAAAAGCTTCCATATTGATCTTGCGCCTCAGCATTAAAGACTTGAACCATCATCAGTTCTACCATGTTTTAGCCGGTTACTGCCAGTATTTGCACTCAGGCTCTACCTTTCTCTCTTTTCTGTATCGCATTTGCTTGAGCTTGTCTTGAGATTAGCTCGAGCTACAGTAGCTGTATGATGTTGTTTTGACAGCTAGAATATTGGGCTGTTTTTGTAGCCTTTTACCACTTTATGATAATGACTTCACCTTGGAAACCAGAATAGTTTGTGAATTCGGAAGCATCTGAAATGAGTGCAATTTGATTTTGGATGAACTGTCTTTTTAATATCAATTTTCAATTTGGACCGCCACACATTTCTTGATTGCGGTGAAAGCAGTTGTCGGGCACAGGCTCACTGTAATTTGTTTAGGGATGATGGCACCCAGCGACGCTGTGTTTCGCTGCCGCCATATTGAGTGGATTAGAGGAATTAATGCATCATTTTTGGCTGCAGACAGTCCTCGTGGCAGGTGTGTGTTGGAGCATGGGTAAACATCCATGTTGGCACGTTCAGCTGGGATGACAGTTCAGGTGTCTCCTGGGACTTGTAGTGTCAAACCCGTGTCCCAGGTCCACCTGGAAACTCGGCTGTCACTGCCTCTCCCTGGTGCTCCCGAGGGACCGCTACTGACATTCAACATTCTGTGTAGCAGCCATCTTTTATTTTTTAGTTACTGACAATAAATTAACAATATACGTTTGTTTTCCTTTTGTTAATATACTCTAATGAATGTTAACTTTTTTTACACATTTGTCTTGTACTCATTGTTACTACTCATTGTTACAGTGTTTGGAAGATAAGATAAAATATCGGTTATCTTTTGTTGTGTTCCCTCAGCTAAAGGAGACAAACGCAACTCAGATCCTGTCGGCAATGCTGTCCTACGTATGGCCCAAGGACAGGCCTGACCTCCGAGCCCGAGTTGCCCTCTCCCTGGGCCTGCTGGCTGCATCTAAAGTGAGTTTATATGTAGCTGTTATTACATTGGGATTTACTGGAAATTGACCACTGTATCACTTTGTGTGCATTCTTGAGCTCTGTAAACCTACAGAAGCAATTTATGTCTCTATAACCTTTTGCCGTTTCTGCACTGTGGTGATTTGGTTCTGATGTTTCATTTCAGCCCCTTAGCTTTTGGCCATCATGAACAGCTGAGTCTGTCCGATTCAGCCATCTAATTTTGACATAAAATGCAGCTATCAGATTATGGTTAAAACTTGAAGTATAACCTTAATTCCTAGAGTAGTTAGTGTCCTTAACATTAAAAACTTTTTGACACATTGTAAACAGAACTGTTCTGTTATTAAATCTGATAACCTTCACTTCCATTTGCTAAAACACTCCTGTGCAAACCTAATGGGAAAAAAAGGACTTAGCCAAATTTTAAAAAAATAATAATTAATTGCAGGCATCAATCAGTGCATGAAGCATTTCCTCCTAATTTTTTCAACAGTCCCTAATTAACACATTGGAAAACAATCAAATTCGCAGCTCCCAAATAGGCGTGTACTGCTGCCTCCCAGCATGGCCCTGTGTTTGCAAAAGATGAAGAGAACCCACACATGCAATCCTCACTAACCTCTATTTCTGCAGTTAGTTTGAGCTGAAACTCTCAGACTGCAATTATTTAAAAAAAATATAATTCAGTGGTTCAATTCAACAACCAAACTCTTGTTTTTGCTGCTGTGAGGTCGTGTACGGACAGGAGCAGACTGACATCATGTTGATTTAATCTCCAGTTTGCTCCTAATAGAATGAATTTGAGCTGTCTTGTTTTTTCTAATATTAAAATCTAGGAGACGTTTTGAATCAGCGTTAATAGCTCGGGCTATTTTTGTGTCGTTTTCCTGTTGTCAGTAGCAACTATATTGTGTGTTTCCTTAAGGGGCTAAAAAGGTTGTCTATTGTCTCAATAGAATGCACAAATGTGGGAAAAAGCCACAGTTTTATCGCTTTTCCTGACTATAAATCCACTATTACCTTTGAAATAAACAAAGCACTTTTAAAAAAATTGTGGTAAACAGTTAGGTCAGAAAAATAAAGTAAAAGTGGGGGCAGATATTTGAATGAAATGGGCCCCACACATTGCGGTGTTCTGTAGTTGTCCTAAACGACTAGTCTGAGCCACACAGCTGTCCCTGTGCTTTTAATTAGCAGTAATAACCATTTCAATTCCATTAGCAGGAAGCTCCAGCCTCCTCTCCTCTCCTCTCCTCAGCTCAGCTCAGCTCAGCTCAGCTCAGCCGGTCAGGAAGAGCCATCATGGCATACACAGAACTGCAGTGTCTACACACATATTTTTCTGCCTGGGTATTTGGCAGCAGTGCTTTTTTACAGAGTGCAAAGTGTTTCTTTTTCATGCCTTGAGGGTGTGTGTACATAAATGAACATATGTGGGCTTTACAGTGTGTCTGAAACTGTCCTCTCCCGTTTCTCCCGTGAACCCACCCTGCCCTCCCAGCTCACCAATGTGACGGTGCCCTTCATGTTTAAGTATGCAGTGGACGAGCTTAACCAGATGTCAGGACACATGCTGAACCTGAATGACGCGCCAAGCACCGTGGCGACCATGGCGACGGCTGTCCTGATTGGCTGTAAGTCTCAGACTCGTGTTTCGTTGGCAGGTGCCACGCTCATCAGAAAGGGACGATGGGAGTTCTTTTTATCTGCAGGCTGACCTTTTCCCAGCACATTCAACCCACCAGTCCCCCCACATGAATGTATTTACATATTGCTCCCCTGTCTGTGCCCCACTTCATATCACAACCTGCTGCCCTCTGGTGAGAGTTTACCTTCTGATACTTTCACCAGGGCAGACAGGTAGATGGACTGGTGAGGTTAAGGTTCATGTCCTCTTAAAAGCGTTTGAACGATGAAGGCAACGGTTTTTTTCTTTATATCTTTAAAGAGCTGTGTTGTGTCTTGTTTCTGTTCCGTTGCTCCTGTAAGAGAGGAGGCAGATGTGACATGTAGACTGAACGTGATTTGTTTCTTCAAGGAGCCCGCCGCTTGCACATTTATACAGACAATTGGATCATGGGAGCGCAGTACGAAGGGAGCAAATCACACCAATTAAGATGGCATAGCAGAATGAAGGGGTAGGATGATGTTAAAGAAGAAATTGTACTATTTCCTCTCCTCCCCCCCTTTGCAACACTTTGCCCGCAGCACCCTGAGTGTGCCGTGACAGGTGTAATTTGCTGAAAGGGTTGCACACTGTGTTCACAAATGTTCGGGTTGTCTTGTCAGATGTGGACACGTTGTTCATTGGATGAGCATTTCCATTTAACGCTGCATTACAGCCCGCTGAAGATGGAGGGCAGAGTGATTATAACCCCAACTTTGGTCTCAGCAGGGAAATGATGTACAGGAAGGTGAAGGCGCAGCACGGAGAGCAACGTATCTTTCAAACACAAATTAATGATAATTTAGAACGGACATGCACTACATATTCTACAGCAGCACGAGAGAAGGCTGACAACAACCACATCCCCTCTCTCCTGTGTTTACACAAGAATATACTTATTATTTTATATATCCCAATTGTCCTTCCTCTGTTTATGTCAGTGTAAAAAAACCCAGAAACCCAAATTGAAAACCATTTAACACCATTTAAACAATTAGAAGCAGAACCCTGCTGTTGAAATTACATTAGAACGGCAACTTCTCTGCTACCAAGAAGCCGTCCTCAGAGAAAATGTAATAACGCGGGTAGGAGGGGCTCCTTTTATTACTGCTTTTGCTCTCACGGTAATACTTTATATATATTCACCAAAAAAGAAAGGAAAAAAAAAAAAAACTCGTGCAATTGCAATGAAGAGCAGACAAGTTATTTTTATTCCCAGAAAGAAATCTGTTCTGTGGCAACTTGGTCACGTTTCCACACAACGCTCTTCGCGAATCCACCTCTCTCCTCTGGTATTCTGCTCACACTTGTACATTCAGTTGCCCTCCCGGTGCTGTGTCTGCAGCGTGCTGGCCTGTCAGAGAAGCGAGGCTGCCTCCAGCTTCTTCATTTCTGAGCCTGTTGCCCTGCGCTGCCCTCAGAACAGGGATGATGTGAGGAACGTTGCCCCCTCATGTTAAGCCTTCGTGTTGCAGCATCCACAAATTGCCAGCACTGTATTACGCATCACGAGACCACAGAGGTTGTCTTCTTTTTGTTGCCTCGCGCCGTTTTGGGGCTTGGGGCGGTTGGGGATGAGGATGCAGTATGTTCCCTCTTTGTTGCTGTGGAGCCTCTTTGTCTGAAGCTTCTTGCTTTTCACAACAGCTGTTCAAGTCTTCATCTCCTCTGTTCATCCCAGATGGTGGATCGCGGGCTTGCGCAGCATTATTCAACGAGCTGAGGAACACCTTGTTTGGCAAGGTGGCCCTGAGCTCCATCCGCCGCATCGCCAAGAACGTCTTTCTTCATCTGCACAGCCTCGATCTGGGCTTTCACCTCAGCCGACAGACGGGGGCCCTGTCCAAGGCTATTGACCGTGGCACCCGGGGCATCTCCTTTGTCCTGAGTGCCCTCGTCTTCAATCTAGGACCCACAGCTCTCGAAGTAGGCCTCGTCAGTGCCATCTTGGTGAGTCTGGCCATGAGCCACGCAGACAATACCGGAGATGTCGATTGTCAGATTTACTGGACCTGATGGTAATTGTTGACACTATAAAACCCTGACAAAAGCAGGCTTTATTATTTTCTAGAAATTACAACTTGGAAGTGGCTCTTTGAAAATGCAAAGCCTAGGTCAAGCAGAACTCACCGTCAGTCAGTAACTAGACGGAAACTACACCAGTATCTTTATTAGGACAACAGAAAACTGCTAATTTTCGCAATACAAACCATTTTCATCGATTTCAGTCAGGCATCAGTTCCTGTTGAACTAAGTGGTTGGGGACTGTGAGCTCTCTGCAATAGTTCTGCATCCTGACTTTGCTTTTTACACTGAAATGGTTTTGGTAATAGAACAAAAACTGATCAGATTTATGAAAATATTGTACAGCTTGACAAAACTAATCACCAAATTACAGTAGTATCTTTTGCCGTACATTTTTTATTTTTTGGCTTATTTCTTGGTGCTGTTCCAGCCTTTAGCCCTTCCGTCACCTTGATGGTCATCACAGCAGATTGTTGGGAAATTAATTTTGGAGTTATTGTCTCATTTGCATTCTAAATGTAATATGATTCCCATGAACCTGTAGTGGCAACAGAGCGCCCGTTACTGTTTGGGATAAATCTCAAAGCTTTGTTGCAGCTTAATATCCTTCTGTAGAGCATCGTGAACAGATGCCTTCCTCCTCGGCCACCAGTGAAGAAAGTCTCATCTGTAGTTTCCTGATATCACTCTGCTCAGGATCATGTTGTTAGTTTCTCTATAATAAGAAACGACTGCATTGCCCAGATAACTAAAGCTTCACCACAGCTAGTAGCTTCTCATTAATTTTATACAGTTTGATGTCAGTGTCAGGGCCTGGCAGCTGTTGAATCACAGAGTTGAAGTCATCTTTTGATTTTTTTTTGATTTTTTTTTTTTGCTTTGCTTTTTTCTCTCTCTCTTCTGCAGTATTACAAGTGTGGCGGACAATTTGCAGCAGTGGCCTTGGGCACCTTATCTGCATACACGCTCTTCACTATTCTCTTCACTCAGTGGAGGTAACAAGGATGTTTGTGCCGGTCTTGTGTCCCTTTGTCATTTAAATGTTTTGCCTTATTGCTCATGGTTGTTGTGGCGTAAATACGATTCAACAGGCGTTTCTGCCCGTCGCTGCGCACACAGTAACAATCTTCAGCCTTTGACTGAAATTTGTGCTTCAGAAAGTGCTCACAGGAATGTCTCTCTGCACAGGACTCGCTTCAGGATAGAAATGAATAAAGCAGACAATGACGCTGGTAACGCAGCTATTGACTCGCTCCTCAACTACGAGACTGTTAAGGTGAAGCATGTCCAGCACACACAATCACACTTTTCATTCCAAGCCTTCCTCAATTCAGATTTCTTCCTCCTTTCTCATCTTCTAATTTTTTCCTCTTCATTTGTGTGGGGAACGTTGGGTTGAGCAGGTATTTGCATGAAGGCAGTGGTAGCATTTTTCTCTCATGATTGCAGACATCAAAATTAGCATTTTAGTCATAAACATTGAAATGGTTCAATCTGTCCAACTGACAGCCTACAACCTTGAGATTTTTGTGGCTTATATTCACAACAACAAAAAAAAAAATCTTCTGAAATAGAGAACATCCTCATGGTAACAGTGGTTGTTGCATTTGCTTGAAAAGTCCTTTATTCCCCTAACTTTCTCTTAATTTACCAATGCTGAATGCTGAAAAGGCTTTCTACTGACTCATCCATTTAGAATTTCCAATGCTCTGCCTTATTGTTTATTCCCCCACTGTCTTTTTTGAGTCTTAGTTTAAAACCCAAAATGCCACTGGTTTATTTAACACACACGCACACACACACACACACACACACATTCATGTCAGATAAAGATGGTCTGTTGGCTAAAGATGGGGATGGTTTCTGTGATTGAGACATTAGTCCCAGTGGCCTGGCTGTCATCAATCTTTGACTGTTCGGGTCACCCTGTCAGACATGTTTAAACATAATCAGCTCCTCTTCTGGGTGCCTTAGCAGTTGTTCTAGGTATATTTTAGTAACCCTGTTATTTCTATCGCGGTATTATTTTGCAACCCTGTTTTTCTTAACGTTTTGTTCTGTTATTTTGTGTCATCTGTGCCAATGCGGCTGGATTTAGCATCACTCTGAGCTGTGAGTGTGCATATGTAATTAGATCTCCACCCACTCAGAAATCCGTTCCACTTTCACAAAGGGCTGAATGAGAACCTGAACATGTTGCCTTGCGCTGCCTCTGTTTGCCTTCCATGTGCTACTTTCTTTTCACTCTCTGATTTCCTGCAATTCCCTATATGCAAATCAGTGGCAAGTCAGTAGCAGCATGGTACCACTGCTGTTAGCTAGTGAAGCAAATCGCCCACTTAACCAGAGCAGAGGAACAATAGTGCAAACTAAACAAACAGCAATATTAGGTAATTGGTAGCAGAGTTGAGGAGGGCTGGTAATGGGATTATGCCAGAGTTTTATCTTCTGAATTCAATAGCCAGTATCTGTGTGTGTGAGCCATGATGTGCTTTTCACCTGAGGGTTAGGACTTGGGTGTGTGGTTAAGGGGCTGGGGAATGCATTGAGGTGCTTTGTTTTATTGATAAAAACAGTGTCTATGCAGGGAACTTTGGCTTGTTTGGTTGAGTATGATGCTTCAGCTGCTTGTAAATCCAGGGTCTGATGGCCTTTAGTGATTAATTTACCAGCGAGGTCTAGGTTTTCTCGGTAAAAATAACCCCCAGCTTTTTACTAAACAAAGTTTATGCCTTAATTTTAATATATTAAAACACATCTGAGATGCACACCATGGCCTGGATTTTGTTTTATTAACCTCCTTCCCCTTTTGGAACAGGGAGACGAAGATGTAGAAAGAAAGAAGTGCTTTCAAGGCCTTCGGAGACCTCGACTATGCCTGCAGTGGTCACTCAGAACAAATGTTGCCTTCAGGCATGCAGCACTTAAAGTGTCCGTCTACCTGATGCTTCACTCCATGCTTCCTTAACCTTTTACATATTTTGCAGCTTATTTCTTTCTTCTGCCAGCTCCATTTAGTCTTTTTTAAAAATGTTTTTTAATCATTTCTGTGCCTGCCCTCCTCCCTTATTCTTCCTGCCTACAGTACTTCAACAATGAGAATTATGAAGCAGACAGGTACGACGGCTACCTGAAGACCTACGAGTCGGGCTCTTTGAAGAACGTGTCTACGCTCGCCATGCTCAACTTTGGCCAGAGCGCCATCTTCAGTGTGGGTCTCACGGGCATCATGCTGCT
>CAAE01014573.1:246340-274239 GCA_000180735.1 Tetraodon nigroviridis
AACCAGTGTGCTGGAAAGTTAGATAAATGTGGTTTGGGCTACACTCATAATATCTCCTAAATTCATATTCACGTTACTGGTTTCTACTTGGATAACTACTGGACATTTGTAGCCATTTCCAAGTTTCATGTCCAAACTGACGCGTTAACTTTGAACACTAACACCACCAGTGCAGCCTTCGAGTATTATCTCTTATTTAAAGGTACATTTTATTTCCTCTTGGCAAGAAGAGAAACATTTGCTGTCTCCTGGACAAGTGGTTGGCGAAAAAGATCAAAAGCAAAAAACAAATTTGAAGGTCAGGATGTGTTTACAGTTGGGTTTATTTTTGGCTGTTAAACTTGTATTTCAGCTTTTTGGCCCGTTATTGGTCTGGCAGCCCCACAAATGCGCACAGGAGCATACACTTCATGATAAAAGTCCGAGCTCACTGTGTAATATACAAATTGGCAATTACCCAGCTAGAATTTGCTACTTTGTGCCCGTGGTTTGTGTCCACTGCACAAAAAATTGTGAATTTGGAAAAAGATGCTTGGCAAACAACCACATCTTTATAAAAATCAACTGGCCTGATGAAAAGCCTGACTGAAGAGGAAATGAAGCAGGGTACTATGGAAAAAGGTCGGCAGCTATAATTTCCTTCGTTCAGCAAATTAAATGGGATTTACACTCTAACAGGTTTTCCCCTAAAGTCTTTGATAGCGGAAGTGTTTTCAGACGGCGTTCACGCTCAAAATACAGTTGCATGGTGCAACGGACGCAGACATTGTGCAGCTAATTGTTCCGTTGCTCTGACGAAGGAACGATGACGATTGGAGACCTGGTGATGGTGAACGGACTGCTCTTTCAGCTCTCCCTTCCTCTCAACTTCTTGGGCACAGTCTACAGAGAGACCAGACAGGCCCTGATAGACATGAACGTTCTTTTCACCCTGCTCAGTGTTGACACCAAGATCAAGGTAACTTGTTAGCTTGTCACACACTGCGCTTTATAGCCTTTACTTGCAAAATTGTTTTTGTTTTGTGTGTGTGTGGGTTTTTTTTTTTTTTTTAACAATTTCTCTTCTTCCAAAAGCCGTAGAGCACAGGGCAGTGAAGGAAAAAAAAATCTCTATATACTCTCTATTCTTTTTCTGCTATAATTCCATCAATAGGGCATTTTCTCCAACACGAGTGTTAAATTTCTATAAAGCACAACCACACAAGAGGTAAAAGACGTTTAATGCGCCACTGAGCTCCGTTTTTGATGCAGGTTCACCTCCATAATCAGCTGTGCAGCTATGGATGCACACTCTAGATGCTAGGTAACGCTTCATCGGATTTACATTCTTAATACCACCTCACGCTGGCACACTTTGTGTCAGAAAAGCACATTTAGGTGCAAATGTGAGTGTGCTTCTTTAGGAGAGTGAATACTGTGACAATTTTCACCAAGTAATTACAGTGGGAGAAATGAATCTGTCCACTTATTTTTCACTCATCATTAAATCTCCTTTCAGTTGTGATTCCCGCTAGAATAGCCCTGCCCAGGATTCTCCAGCTGCCTGAATGTTACTTTTTTTGTGTGCAAAACACAGGAATATTATCCAGCTGCAAAATAATTTAAAGCTCCCTGTTGCTGAGAATTACTGCATGTAATTTTCAGGCTCAGGGAACCAGCGGCGGCGTGAGATGGACGCTGAGGACGGCGGAGGAGTGCGGGCTGGAGGACAAAAAAGACGCCTTCGGCAGGGATTATCATCTCATTATACAAATGGACTTTGGGTTTGGTATTTGTATTAATTGGCTGCGGTCGGGTCAGGCACTTGCTAAGAGGTAGTGTAGTAATGGCGCTTTTATGCAGACAAAGAGATACAAAATGATATTCACTGCTGGCCTTGGCTGCATCTCTGAATGTACTGAAAGTTTTCACAGCTATTGATCCTTTAGCTGCTGTGAAGGGCAAGTGTGTGTGTGTGTGTGTGTGTGTGTGTGTGTGTAGATTCAGATGGCCTTCAGAAACAACCTGTGCAGTTGTCTTTGAATGCCTCGGCTTTATGCAGTTCACGTTGGCCCTGTGCAGCAGCAGCATCCCTGTTTGCAAGGTGTTGGAGTGGAATTGCATCACGTTAGGCCGTGTCTGCCACTGGCTGTTTTGGATCCATCTCCTCTTTATCCCTGCGACTCAACCCCCCCCTGCTTTTTATGCAGGACAGGGATCTCGCACCGCCATTAACCATCACACCGCAGGAGGCAACCATTCGCTTTGAGGATGTCTATTTTGAGTACTTGGAAGGCCAGAAAGTTCTAAACGGAGTGTCCTTCGAAGTGCCCGCTGGAAAAAAGGTGGCTATAGTTGGCGGCAGCGGCTCTGGGTGAGTACACGCATTAATTAATTTGTTTCGTTTCAAAAGATGTACGGTGCAGTCTTGCCATCAGAGGTTTTTATAGCGCCGAGGGGCGAGAACGCTGCTGATGGTGGGTTCCTCCTCTGCTTGCAGGAAGAGCACCATTGTGAGGCTCTTGTTCCGCTTCTACGAGCCTCAGCGGGGCAACATCTACATAGCTGGGCAGAATATCCGAGAGGTCAGCTTGGACAGCCTGAGGAAGTCTTTGGGGGTCGTCCCTCAGGTGTGACTCTCTCACACACACACACACACACACGCACGGATACTTGCATATAACAAGAATACAGGTTTATTGGTTAGAGTTTACTGACCACAAGTGAAATGCATGGGCCTGAATGTAATTTTTTCCAACAGCAGAGCAGCAGTGTTTATTGTTACTGACAGTAGAAATAAGCAGAATTTAATCTGCAATCGAGAGCTCAGAGGCTAATCTGAACAGATGGTAGGAAACCGGTCTTTTTGTCATCTGTGTGGTCTGCTTCTCCCTCCTACTTCTCTTTTTCCTACTGCAGCCCTCTGCCGCAGTTAAACTGCTCTCCGAGGCCTGATCTTTTTTGTGTTTTGCTTCTATAATGTTGTCAGGATGCGGTGCTGTTCCACAACACCATCTACTACAACCTCCAGTACGGGAACATCAACGCAACTCCGGAGGAAGTGCACCAAGTGGCGCGTCTAGCTGGCATCCACGACGCCATCCTCAGGATGCCTCACGGCTACGACACCCAGGTTGGCGAGCGAGGCCTCAAGCTGTCAGGTGTGCTACATTATCATGACTGCTATTTAAATATCATTCGCGCAGCAAAGGCGAGTGAAGGAGCGGCGTTTTTATCTCCCTAGGTGGTATAATATGCCTAAAACCCAGAAAGAAGTTCAGTAATAGCCTAAATAATCCTTTAATCACAATGTGCGTGTATCACCCCCACATTTCTCATATTCTCGCAGATGCTAACACCGTTCACCGCCACACACCTAATTACGGACATTCGACAAACGGAAAATGCCCAAAACACTGTAGTTAGGATCTGTTTGACATGCAGAGTTAGCTCGTAGTCTCAATATTTGGGCTGAAATCAGTGGCGGTCCAGATTTTTTTGGGCCGAGTGAGGGAACGAAGAGACATAATGAAGACGAGACCAACCTCATTAATTTCACTGTTTCTCTGACAGCTGCCAGTGAGTTGGTCAGAGGAGGGGAGGCGGCAGGGGGTTGGGGCTTCGCGGAGCGGGTGTGGTGGTTCAGCTCGGTCTGTGAGGCTACTTACTGCCTTAATTGCTGCCACACACGGCTTGTCTGTAATAAAGGCCAAGTCAGGCACAGTGGGAGCCATCTTTTTTGTCCCACTGCTTTTTCTTCTCAATTAAACAAAAGTCGCTTTTTTTGCCAGCGCGACGCCTGTAGCTTCAGCGCCGTCCGAGAGCATTCACCCTCCGTCGCTGGGTGCTTTGCGTTGGGACGGCTCTGCTTTTATTTCTGACACTTTTTTTCTTTACTCCCCTTTTGTTTCAGGCGGGGAGAAGCAGCGTGTCGCCATCGCTCGCGCCATACTGAAGAATCCGCCCATCCTCCTGTATGACGAGGCCACGTCTTCCCTGGACTCCATCACCGAAGAGGTGGGCCTGACACACGCGGGCGCTCGTCCGCAGCGCTCTCAGAGCGGCCGTCGTGCTCTTTTACCAGAACAGACGCCCACTCTGCTCACCAATGCGTCATCACGTACCTGCTGTGAGACCCCCTCCCAAACCCTGCGGCCCCAACACATGCGGACTCACACGCGCTGCCATCATGAACACACCTCCCCCTGCGCTCCCCCGCCACCTGCCACTGTTTTCTCCCTCCTAATCTGCAGCTCAGCCTAAAGCCCAGAGTCTTTGTAAATGTTACACTTAATGAGAAAGTTCAGCGCAGCCGCTCTGAACTCCAGCAGCAGCAGCGGCGGCGGCGGCGGCGGCGAGGCTGCAGATGTGGATGTTAATTGAGATTTTCATTTGCTTCTCACAATGGCGTTTCAAATTATCATAAGTAAACATTCAGCATACAAGGGGGGTTGTCGCTGTGCAATATCCTATTGAATTATATTCTCTGTCAAAGTCTGCAAGTGAAGTCTGCACAGGATTGATATGTATATATATATAAAATCTGTGCGTGCCAGCAGTGTATGATTTTATATTAATATCAAACTACAGCTGATATTAAAGCCAATATTATTGCTTTTTTTGTTGACTGGAAGGAATTGAATCTGTTTTTTTAATGTTTATTTATGCAAAGCATCCTGATGTGCAGCTATTTATCCTTATTGTAGATGTGAATACTGAATGTGCTTGTGTTTTTATTACAGTGCCTTTTTTTAAACATTAGGAGATTGCTGATGAGCAGAGCAAAAAGGAAGAAATGCTCTTTGAACGTGTCTGTCTCTAACGAGCCGCTCGAGCAGCTCTGGCTGTAGATGGACGCTCCGATCCCCGATCCCTGTCGTCATCAGAGCCGGTGTTGTTCCAGAACTCACAGCAGCTCAGTGACAGAGTTGAATTTGTGTTTTTGCAGAACATCCTGACTTCCATGAAGGAGATGGTGAAGGATAGGACGTCGGTGTTCATCGCTCACAGGCTTTCCACTATCGTAGACGCCGATGAGATCATCGTGCTCAGCGAGGTGAAAACTCATTTACTTACATGATCTCGTGCCTTTCTTCATCTCAGTTTTTTTCAGTTGTATTTTTAGGCCCATGGAGAGTCAACCATCCACCGCTTTCCTCAGTTAACATGTACCGCGTTAATTGCTAGTCCAATTAGACGTTTTTTTACATGGAAGGATACGGTCTTGCACTCTCTGTGACCTGTTTTGCACCGAATCTGCCAGCAGCACGAAGTCGGCGTTAGTTGGTGTTGTGAGCACTCATTTATTTTTGAATCACCTTTCTCCAGTGTACGTGGTGATAACACGCTTTGTTTGGCTTTTCTCATTATCTTCAACAACAGCAGGACACTGTTGGTAGCATTGAATGGATTATTTTCTCCATAAGGGCTCATTAAAGCAGTCAGGCTGCTTCCTTGGCTGTTTTGGTCAGATGGCGTGTCTTGTTTGTCTGGGTGACTAATAATGTATGGGCCGCGTTCCCAGACGCCACCGAGGCCTCAGACCCAGCCTGGCCTTTCGCTGCGCATCGCCATTAGCTGCACTGGGGTCCCGAGTACAAAATTCTCTCAAGCAGTGCAAATCGTCCTGATCAGAGGTAGTGTTTACGCCGTGTTTGAATATTCAGGAGGGTACGAGGAGCGCCTTAAATGATCCGTTTGGACAGAAGCGAGGAATGGAAATCACGTTGCCTTGTTGCTGCTGTGTTCTGACTCCTCACCCACCGGTCACCCCAGACCAGGCGGGGGGCGCCGTTGAGCCTGGGGAGCCCTCCTGACAAATGTGTGTCTGCTACCAGTTCATCAACCCAGGCCGGGGTTCATCTCGTTAGCGTCAGGCGGATACGCGGCCAGAAGACCTCATTCAGAACAGCCCTACCGCCTGTTTAAAACAAAATGTCCCCCCGTATCAGACTAGATTGATTTGTCTACGCGAGCATGTTTTTAATTTAGCCGTTCGTACATTGCTAGCCTGGAATAAAAATGAAACGCGGCGTCTTTGACCCGTTAGCGAAAGGCCGCAGTGGTTCCACGCTCCAGAGTCAGATGGCGGAGATCTGAGGGGGTTTGTGGCGAGGAGGCATGTTTGCGTGTGATGTCGCCATGGCGTTGGCTTGTGTCACCAGCAGAGGACTGCCTGGGGTGCTCATTAAAATAACGAGCGGAAGCAGTCACATGCTTATCTCGGGCGCACTAAAAGACGATGCCAACACCTCTGCATGCTCATGGGAGGTGGGGGAAGGTGGTGCCTTCGTTTGTGCTCGGCTGTGTGGGAGCAGCGCGTCCACCCCCGTGCCCGTGCGTGCACGCGCACATTTGCGAGAGATTGTAACAGTTGTTGGGGAGGCGGTAAAGACTTTGGGGGGGAGCCAGCTCTCTGCAGTGCGGTCAGCATTGTGTGGTCATGGAGAGATGCTAGCTAATATCTGTAGCATCTCCAGTTCAACTTTCTTTGCGCTGGAGTCTCGCGTCTGAACCGTTCTCTCCTCTGCTCCTTCCGCCAGGGTAAAGTGGCCGAGCGAGGCGACCATAACACTCTCCTCAGCAACCCCGGCAGCTTGTACGCCGAGCTGTGGCACACTCAGAACAGCAAAATCCTCAACAACGGGCAGAACTTGTCCAAGCCGGCCGCCGAGCGACTGTCCCAGAAGGAGGAGGAGAGGAAAAAACTGCAGGAGGAGATCCTGAACAGTGTAAAGGGATGCGGAAACTGCTCCTGTTAGGGGGAGGCGCCGCCTCCGTATCTCCTCGCCCCTCGCAGATGGTTGACGCTGCGGTCTGCCGGGGACGGTGCAGCTTTGGGGGAAGGACAGGATTGGGGTAGAGCTTCTCTAACCACGCCCACTTCAGCCAACATCCCCCCGCTTATGTAACCGTCTCCTCCCCCCGACTCCTGTGAATGAAGGCCACACCTCACTCCAGTGGGGGAGGAGGAGCAGGACGAGGAGCGAGCCGAGGTCTCCAAACATTAGAGACCATGTGTGTGTATCACACACACGTGTAACACATCTGTTAGCACATTAGACCCCCCCCCTCCATTCCTGATCATCTACCTGCGCTGGACACTGGTGAGCTACATGATGACATATCGGCTTTGATGGTGATGTACATTTTAAAGTTATTTTTGAAATACATTTACTATTGATTTTCTTTTCTTTTTTTTTTTTTTTTACAAAAAAACACATCTTTGAACCATGCCGACTTATTACAGCGTTCTCAGGTGGTGAACGCAGATAAAACGCCCGAGTGCTTTTAAGATCTCTTTTTTTAATCAGCGCGCTGTTGAGGAAAAGAGCTACATTCAGAACACCGTCGCGCCCTCTTAGTGCAACAGCAATCAGACTGACATGTCAATAAAGCAGCTGCATGACACGCACCTCAAACGTGTCACAGCTTGAAACCATTCACGTTTTTCACCGCCGACGAGAGTTTCTGCTAATCAAAGCCTCCAACGTTTCTAACATCTGCCTCTTGGCCAGATTAGAGATCCTGGCCAGCAACACTGGACTGTCCTTTTTTATTACACACTCTTTTCAACAGTCAAACACACAGATGCGTTTCGACCAGCGTCTTCCTCGGTGTGTGTTTGTGTGAGGAAGACCCTTCCTGTCTCCACACACACTGTGGGTTTGATTGTTGGATTGGGGTTATTTGATTGTTGGAAAGTGAATATATTAAAAAAACCCAAATTGAAGGACACTTTAGTGCTGCTGGTCTCCTGTTTTCCAGTTTTGCACCTCTTTAGTCAGTCTTAGTGCGAGAGGGCTCATGTTTTTCTTTGTTTTCTCAGATTATAGATCTCCCCTAAGGTGTGACATTGTTCAGACTGTATAATCAGAATAGGGAGACCGTATATTTTGAAGTGGTACATGCATGTCCTCTTTTTGCTGAGGGCTGCTGTGGCTGTGCACATTTTTGATGACATTTCCGAATGGAATGGTATAACAATGGGATGGGATTGCTACGGACCCAGTGTCGTGTTTTTACTTTCTATTGGAGAGGTGTTGGTGGTGCAGGAACACTGGATAAATAAATGTTCTTTCCAATCAAAAAGTTGTCAGCGCTGTTCTAATCAGTGTTCCGTGATGGGACCAGACACGGTGCACTTGGGAACGTTCCCGCGTTAGCCCTCCTGTCAGCACACAGATGGCTAAACGACTTGGACTTGAGTTAGCACGTAGCATCGTGCTGTTAGCGTCCCTGCATCTCTCTCAAAACAATTCTGATATAAAATTTCCTACAGTCACATTTATAATACATCTCACGACATACAAATTGATGTGTAATAAACTTCCCAGCGGCTCCACCTGCAGCTCTCCGGATCCTGCTCCCAGACCAGATATGCCTCGGAATGCTATCGGAGAGACGTTACGGCGGGGAACGTAATTGCCACCGACAAAGGCGAAAAACAATGAGATGGCGTTAGTGTTGGGGCCCCGCTGTGCCGTGTAATGAACTCCTCCCACCACTGTCTCTGCCGCCTTCCGAGGAAGTCGCATCAGAGATGAAAGCGGACTTTGACAGAGGCCTGCTTAAAGGGAAAGCTAGCGAGTGATCACTGGATGGATGGCTGCACGTTCATGTAGCCGATGAGTCGGCGTTAATGGTGTAATAACCCTGGGAAGTGATTATTACTGTTCATTAGCAACACCGCAACACTCAGACCTGCTCTGGAATGGTTATTCCCTCATTTTTGGGTGATCGTGGTTCACTGTGATCCGCTCTGGCGGAGTGAGCGAGCTTTAGGTGTTCCAGACAGCAGGATTATTCTACCTTTCCAGCTTCTACAGGGGCAAAGCTTTGCCGGATAGGGTCAAGGACATAATACTCTCAGTTATTAAAGTTACAGACTATTCTGAAAAGGGCTCATGCAGAGAGGCGCTCGCTTTCCTAACCAGTTTTAATGCTGCATCACACCATCTATCCTGCAGTGACCCTTCACTTCTCTGCCGCTGTGGAAGCCATGCGCGCAGATGCTAGTTGTGTGCTAGCGTGTCCTCCAGAGGTAATGAGGAAGACATTTGCACTGTTTAGCATGCAGCATTCAGCAGGCACAGAAAGAGACGAGTGCACGGATGCCTCTAATAGCATCCTTAATATGGACCACAGCGGGAGAGTCGGCCCGTAATACGAACCACGACCTTCTGCTCAAGGAGAGCTTTTCAAACGCCTCGCTCCTGATGAGCAGATATTCTGCTTCCTTACTCAACCGGCTCTTCTCTGGGCGTGCGCGGCGCTCGGCATCAAACGGGCGGCGTTGTCCATGTTTGACCAGAGGTCTGATCGGAGAAACCAGGAGCGCACCGGTGATGAAAGGGGTTGTGGCGCGCGCACGTCTAATCCCAGCCGACCGCCACCGGTGGCCTGCTGCTGCTGCTGCTGCTGCTGCAGCTGCTGCTGCTGCTGCTGCAGCTGCAGCTGCAGTCCACCGTGCAGGCTGTTGTGATGATAACAGACAGAGCCGGCTGAGACTCAGGGCCGTCCCTCTGCACCAGACACTCCGCTCGCCCCTGTAGCACTACAATGGAACTAGTTTGTGGCCAAGGGCGGCTCTGCCTCAATAAATATGCACAGCCGCCCCAGAGAAGATGCAGTTATTTCCACCATTGTGTGTGGGAGTGTAAATTTATGTGCGTAATCCCTGTGTACTATATCAACGCTCCTGGTCAGAATGAGAATGAATATTCACACAGTTGTGCTTCCACACACACACACACACAGATCTTTTTAAAGTCAATAAAAAAAGCATCTCTGGATAGAGCGCACTGCAGATAACACACCCTCTGAGCGGTATCGATTGATCCGGACTGTTTGTTCACGTTCATACTGCAGAAACAAAATCTCATGTCTGAATGTTCTGCACTCCTTCATTAATGCCAGGAAAACAAACAAAGCCCCCTTCTTCCTCTTGTCTCCAAAATTCAACACAGCCCCGTAAAAACGTGTGTGTGTGTGTGTGTGTGTGTTGAGCCAAAGCGCCGGCCTGGCTCCGCCCCCTCCCGACTGGCGACGTTACAGGTGAGCTGACCTCTCATCCGTCCACATTCTGATACTGTAACTGCCAGTTGTGATTCAGAAAACACCCCTCTGTTCCAGCTAAATGAGCGCGGCTGCTGCCGGGGGAGTCCCGCGGGAGTTGTCCCATTATTTACCGTCTGCAGAGCGGCTCCGGGGGCCCCGTGCCGCAGGAGTTGAGGAACGAACTCAAACAACGCCCGGATCTGGAAATGCGACAGAGACCAGGTAAAACAATCAGATGTAGATCAGACTTCTTAAATGATGAATTAATCCAGTGACTCAAAATTGGGCGTAAACAATTAAATTCTCCAAACAACTTGGATTTAAGGTCTCTTTCAAGGCGAAATTGTACAATTCAGAAAATAAAATCAGGTGAACGTAAACGCTCCTCTCTTTTAGCCGGGGCTATTTGTGAACAATGAAAGTAATAAAAATACGGGGATGTGGACAAAATGATATTAAAAAAACATCTTTTTATCCAGGAAGATAAAAAAGAAGGAAATAAACGGGACATTTGTTGTAATGGAGAGCAATAAACAGCAGGAATGAATGGAGTGGAGGAGACGGTCCTTCACAGAGGTGAGCTGCTCCCGTCAGGCTGCAGAGCAGGTTGTTGGTCTGGAGGTCACACACGCACACGCTGGAAGCCGCTTACGAAACCCAGGTTTGTTCTGGCCAAAACTGTCGTCTTTCGGTGGCCTTCAAGGCTTTCAGACACACCCGGGCGAATCGGAGAGAGTCTGGGCATTCCAGCGCCGCATCTCAGGCACAGCCCACCAGTGAGCTCCATTTGGCGTTTGGTTTTGGTTCTTTGGCAACGTTCTGTGCAGCACGCGGACGCCGGGCCGGCGACGGACGCGTGCAAGTTAGGAAGGTTGCAACCGCAGCAGAAACGTGGCAGCAGCTGTCAGAGCCGGTGAGGCTCCGAGCCAGAACATCAGCTCTCGTCTTCAGCTCTGGGGTCCTCGCAGCCGTTAGCTCACAGATTTGTGCCGATTCCTCCTGCTTTTTCTTCTAATATTCCAGCTGTCAATCACTGCGAGTCCCCGAAGCTCTTGTCACCTTCTCTGGTCCTCGCAGATACAGGACTTTGAGTCTGTCGTTTGACCTTAACGTGACCTCTTTGTTTGGCTACCCTGTTTGCTGACGGTCCTTGAAAGGTCCTTGAGTCATAAAGAACACTCCTATAGAAGCCGCCATTTCCTTTTAACGTGGTCCAACTTCGCTCACACGGCAGGGTTGAAGGAGCAATCGCGCAACAGCGTTCTCACGGTAACGGCTTCACCTGCAAACCGCGCAGATCTGGGTCTGATCCCCCTGCAGGAGGTGAGACCAGCCGTGCAGCCACCCTGCGATGGTGGACAATTCACAGCTAGTTACAGGGAAGGTTTTTGATGTTGTATTTTAATGACAACATTGTTCCGGTGCTTTTATAATAAACAACCTTTCTGCAAATTTGCTGTTGCACTGCAGACCCTGCAGAGAAGCTGAATAGTTTTGCACAAACACCATTTTAATTGGTTTTAATGAACCTGTTTTAGAGAAATTATCCTGCACCAATCACATGGAAAAGTTCATTAGTCTGTGCTCATCAGGACCTTTTAGAGGAAGAGAGAAGCAGAGAGAAAACAATGTTTCAAACTCTGCAGAAGAGCAAAAAAGAAGTGATTTCTTCTGCAATCTGACTGCAGATGAGGTATTTTTAGTCATTAATTTGGAAAATTCTGTTACTATGGAGCCAAACAAAGGCCATGTTATAAAGTTAGTTACTTGCAAAGTGTTGCTCTCAGTGTGTGTGTGTGTGTGTGTGTGAGAGAGAGAGAGAGAACCATGTTTGGCTGGTCTCTCAGTGAGTCTGTGTGCAGCAGTTTCAATAAAAAATATATATATTTTTTTGAACACATAAATACATCAGTGGAGGTTGAAGGTGTCCAAATATTTATACCTAAAGATAAATAGATTTTCCCTTCTGTCATATATGAACTCATCCATAGTCATCCACAAAGAAAACTCAACGCATTTTATTTGCATAATCTCATATCATTTCCAGCTGTGACAACAAAAAAGGCTCTCAGGACTCGAACTTGCCTCCAGTCGGTAAATTATTGACTCCTCTGTCGATTTTATTGGCAGATGGATGCAAAAAAGCTGGTGGCGCGCACTAAATCGCCTCATGATCATTTCATTTATTAGTGGAGAAAATAACCAATGCGCGCCCGTGTGTGTGTGTGTGTGTGTGTGTGTGTGTGTGTGTGTGCGCAGCGAGCAGATCTCGTCCATAAATGTTGCGAGTGGCCCCATCAGCGGGAGCAGACATGAGTAAGGCGTTCATTATTCATGTGGTTGCAGTTGCCCTGTTATGATCCAGTCCTGCTCGGAGCGGCTGCCTGATTTGCTCGGCGCGTCCGTCAGAGCGCTGCGTGGCCCCGCGTCGGCGCCTGTGCGCGCTCAGGTCGGACCGAGGAGAAGCAGGAGGAGTGCGCGCCTGCGAGACCGCGCGGCGCAAGGAGGGGGAGAGGTCCAGCTGCCAAAAAAAGAAAGAAAGAAAGAAAGAAAAGGAAAGCTGAAAAAACAAGAAGCAGAGGAGGCAGGAGAAGAAAATCCGCCGCGACGATGGCAGCCCTGAGCTGGTGAACGGGCGAGGACGGGCGGAGGGGCGCCGCGCGTCGGGAGTTTGGCTCGTCTGAGGAAAAGAGGCGATATTAGGACACGCTGGCTGCCCGTAGCGCCTTTCCTGGAATACGAATTCTTCCCTAATTGAAAGAAGAAGAGAAAAAAAAAATGGAGCGGCGGGGGAGAGAAGAGTGGCGCTGTCTCTGTCAGTGAGAGGCGCGTCCACCTGCTATCACCGGAGGCCCGGGCTGCTGCTGCGGCTGCTGCTGCTGCTGCTGCGGCTGCTGCTGCTGGTAGTAGTGGCGCGGAGGGTGGGGGGCGACATGCAGGGGAAGCGTTTGCATTTCGGGGCAAAGACGCATCTCTGATACCACCCGAAGCGGCGGAGAAGGATCCCATTGCGGCGGGGGAGAAAACGGCATCGCGGCTCGGGCGCACACACACGCTCATGGAGGTAGGCAGTGGAATCGGTATTATTAGGCTGCTTTTCAGCCCGTGCGTGCTTGCGTGCCAGTGTGTGTGCGCGTGTGCGTGTGTGTGTGTGAATTAGGCGACCGCATCTCTCTCAGGTATGCACATGACAGCTTGATTTCCACGCGCGCGGTGATTTCTGCCCCCGCTTTTGCTGGATTTGATGCGGTTTTATTCAGCGGCTGTGCGGTGCAGAGTGGCTGCCCTGCCTCCTCGGGACAACTGGCGTAGCGTTACATTCATTCGTCTCCGCTCCATTGATCACCCTGCGAAAAAAGAACCGGAGAGAAAAATCCCCCACTCCCGTGGCGCACAGACACCCACCGACCCGCTCCCAGCCTCGCAGACGCTGCCCAAATCCAGATTCCACGTGTGGAAGCCAGCAGCCTTGCGGTGTTTGTGTGTTTTGGAGACCAACATTGGCCTGTGGACGTCATTTTGAATCGATGTTTTGCATCCCGAGCCGCGCCGCCTCCCCCCGACACACACACACACACACACACACACACACACACACACACACACACACCCTCTCCCCTCCTCCTTAAATGAATCAAAAATGAATAAAAGGGGATTAATCCACAGTCCGAAAGTGATCAATGATTCATGGCTGCACTACTTCACCCCAACAGGAGCACACACCATCTTCCAGTCAGGCCGCTGCGCTGCGCCCAATAAATGATTCACAAACGCTTTAGAAGCGCCCGATTCTTAAGAAAATAGCCTAAATGGGCTGAGGGCTCGGAGGCGCACACACAGGTGCGCCAAAGGCGTGTGTGTGTGTGTGTGTGTGTGTGTGTGTGTGTGTGTGTGTGTGCGCGCAAGAGAAATGCCTGCCCTGTGGGGTCAGTGGATCAGTGGCTTAGTGTGTCTGCTCCCTTTAAGGATGCGTCCTGGCAGATGTTTACTGGATGTCCCAGTCAGCACAGCCAGGCAGTCAAGCTGCAAGAATAACGAGCTGCAGCCCATAATAACCGCCACCGGGGCTGCTGCGGAGGTGTCGGAATCAGTTGTTAACTTTGTTGGAAATCATATTTTAATTGGACAGCACATTTTTTCTCCTTTAATGAGCTGGACTGATGGCTTGTTAAAGAGCGGTTTTTTGTTCCCGGGGTTGTAGCTGGTGTTTACAGACCCGCCTGGATCTGAACCCCCCCAGTTTAGCTGGCTGGTTTTGCATGTTTGCCTCTTTCTCCCATGAAAGGAGGTGTAGCAGGGACCTGGGAGGAATCTCTCCTCCTCCGACGTGAAGACAGCAGTGGAAAACAGATGGAAGGCCGTGCATTGATTGAGTCAAAGAGAGCCCATAAGAGGCCCAAATTGAGTTGACATGTTGATGTGGGAGTCATTATCATGTGCTGTCATTCCCGCCGTCACACCATCGGGCCCCTGGGGCCACGTGACGAGCCGATGGGCAGAGGGCCCCGCTCCAGGCCCACCTGGCCTGCTTGGAGGGCCGAAGAGGGAGGAACTTTGCGTCCCCGTCCTGCAGTTAGCCGCCGGCTCCCCCGCCGAGGTTTGTCGGAACAACCTCTGCGGGTCCTGGGGGCCTCGGTCCAGCTGGCCGAGGTCGGGTGGGAGATTGTGGGGGCCCGGTGGGTCGTCACCACGCCGCAGCTCCGTTCCGCAGCGGCGAGGGCGCAGCGCCACAAGGTTGCTCTGCAAATGTGTTTAAAATGCAATCTGAGCTTTATGCTGCAGCAGTAAAACGCAGCAGCTTGTGTGTACACACACACACACACACACACACACACACACACACACACACGAGCTTATCTCTGCCTGCCCTGGTGTGTGCCTGTGCTCCAGCCTGAGGCCTGTGTGGTTCTGGAACTGCCCCGCCGGGTCTGCAGGAGGGGAAAGTTCTGGTTTAAGCGACCGCGGCTGCGGCTTCTAAACAATAAACGCCAGCCAGCAAGTTTGCGCGTCCATCTTGACGGGAAACGTCCGCAGATTCATCGCAGGAATACCGGAAAATTAGACAAAGCACCAGATTAGTGCTTGCTGCTGATAGTGTCACAGACTTGACCCAGAAGTCCTCCTCGTATGTGCGTCGCAGAAGACTGTCGACGTAAAGGCAAAGGCAGGAATGACACATTTAAATCATTTATTTTATTTGTATTTTATAGATGCGTTTTAAACCTCGTTCCCTGGTTGCATCTGAGACGCATGAGTCCGTCCTCATTTTCATTTTCCAACCCTTTAAACACCTCTCTGAGAGAACACAGATGTGGTTGCTGTCCTCCATTACCACCTCCAGGACAACCGTTCCATGTTTTTTTTTTTAAAGAATTAGATTTTGTTTAACAATATCAGTAGCAACAAATGTCGCATGTGACTAAAATGAGTCTCTGGTGCACCGTTTCTGCCAGACTGTCGCATGTTACATACTTTGGGTTAGGAGGTTCACAACAGTCTGTGTCTTTATTTTGCGGCTGCAAGTTTTTGACTTCTACAAAACACGCAGGTTCATGGCTGGTAAATCTGCAGCGCTGCAGCAACCCCTGCATATAGTGTCGCCGCAGCGTAGAAGCACAAGGCCTGGGCCGGCCGATAAGGCGACAGCACGCTGAGGACGTGTTATGGCTGCCAGCCGCCAGTATGGCCGCCCCGTGGCTGCATCGGGGCTGGGACGTGGCGGCCGCGGCCCAGCGGAGGCAGCCTTTCCCTGCGCTCCTCCCGCTGCTGAGTTCTGTAATTACAGGCAGAGGTAAGTCCAGGGGAGGCGGCTGCGCTCTGATTGCTTTTCATGGCCGCGAGGAGAAAGCTACAGCTCGTCCTGAGGGACGGAGGCGCTGCCGAGCTCTCTGCTGCCTGCTCCAGAGGGAGACCATGCAGGAAGGTACACATTTGTTGTCTAATGCTGCAGACACACACGCAAACATACCCCCCCCCCCCCCCCCCCGTGCACTCTGTTGAGCGCGCACACACACACAGTGGCCTGTAGCTCACACACATATTGTGCTGATCCACTTTAGAGAAGCTCTATTTTAGAAAATATGAGGCGTGAAGCAAAGCCATGACAGAGACACCCTGGCTGCTGCGGCTGGTGATAGCTGGGACGGAAACACCAGCAGGTTCTCTCTGGCTGGAGGTGGCTGCTTTTGTGCCGGGGTTTGTGGGATGTATCCGTAGGTACGGGGCTGTAGATCCCAGACGTCTCTCTTTAGTGTTTGTGTTTAGATTTGGGATCTCCTGCTGTCTGGCTCTGCCAGCATCTGCTTTCTCAGACGTGTGATGTTGAAACCTCTTGTTCTGCATCGAATGTTATTGTGCTTTTTTGTTACCGTTGTGCGTTGAAGACTATAGTTATTAAAAAGCAACGTGCACAGGTATGTGAGGTGCAAAGAACTCACCATTTTACTCTGAAGCATCTCCTAATTAAACAGAGTCACTTAACAGTTCCAGTTTAATTGGATAATTTGCAATATTCATATTCAAAAATGAAAATAACCTGCAAATTTGCTGTGATGTTTCTGTGAAAAATACACACACACATATATATATATATATATATATATATATGTGTGTGTAAAAGTATAAAGTATACTTTTATATATTTAAAGTATAATCTTTTCAAGTCTTTTTTATTTCGGATTTACTTCAAGTCTTTCATGCTCTGATTAACACTTTACTATCCCCATATGTGTGTGTGTGTGTTTTAATAAACATTCTAAAAAACTCAGTAATCACTAAAAAAGGAAGCGGTAGCCTGTTTCTTCCAATGACAGTCTTAGAAACAGGCGGGAAAAAGACCGAATACGGCAGAACTGTTGTGTACAAGGACACTGACCATTTTAGCTGGATTAGGAGTAATTTACCCACACGGCGGTTGCCCAACTTTATTTAATAAAAGCCAGGAGCCCAAGGAAGTCAACAACAAGGCCAAAGTGGTGTCAGAATGGAGAGTGGACAGCAAAAGGAGACTTTTAGTCTTGATGACCAGCTCTGACAGGCTGTTTGTGGACGTGGGCCACTTTACCCACAGTGAACATGGACTGAAAATGATCTCTTTATTCCCCTCTGGATGTCTCAAAAATCTCGGAATAATAATGTTTTATCACAATACCAGTATGATGCTGTCATCTCGACCAGTTTTAAAATAATTTTAATCAGGATTTTAGCCAGCAGGGAGCAGCCTGGCCGCCTGGCCGCCTGGGTCCAGCAGCCCCTCCTCCCCTTCCTTTGTTGCACTCTTCTGTGATGATCTAATCAGGCCATTTTTCACATGTATCATCTACCAGAGGCCCCGTTTTTAAGGGGGAAAATGGCCTTCCACCTCTCGTCTCTTTGAATTCAGTTATGACGGCCTGCTGCTTCCAAATACTCAAACGGTCCAAACAAGCTTGGTGCCATCAGCAAGATCAGCCTGAAGACAGCGCACGAGGCCAGAGGGGTTTAGAGGAAGGTGGTCCTGATTTAACATCAGTGTCCAGCCGTGGTTTGGCTTCTTTTTTTTTTAGCCCCTTTGCTCATCAATTAGTTCCTGCCAGGGTAATTAAAGTAATGCATCAGGATTTCTGCTATTAACAAATAAAAGTCCAATTAAACCGGGGTCTATTAAAGCTTTGCCTACTTGATCTCAATCTGTAGTCTGGGGGCCACGGGGACCACGAGCACGCATGCTTGACGTTCATAGCTCATTTCCCGCATCCAGCCCTTATATTGCGGCTGGATTGAAAATGTGAAATTTCCCCGGTTCTGCCGGGACTCTCAGGGGCCCCTTTTGCGTTTCGACTTGCAGGATCCTCGAAACAGATAGCGAGGCGGCGAGCTGACGCGGCGGACACAAGAGCACCGTCAGGAATGGCGTAAAGGCAGCGTACTCACCACACAACAGCACGAGGGAGGACGCGAGATGACGTGGCTGGATGCTAATTGGCTTTGCAGAGTGTTCTCCCCTGGATTGTTTCCTTTGTAATGGCACACACAACAGCAATAACCACTCTATTTTTGTTATATAACAACGTTAATAGGTTTAGTGTCAATTTTGGGGTTTTTTTATAGGCTGAGGAGTTTTTTTTTACACTGGATCTGTGTGCTGACGGAGTCCTGAGAGAAGGATTCACAAGCCACCTTCATTAGCCTCATCTCTGACTTGGCGGAGAGGAGAGAGAGGGGAGGGGGTGGGAGGTAAAAAAAAAAAAAGCAGTAACATAGGGTGGAAAAAACATAGGGTGGGATGTACAGAGGAGAGGTAGAAAGATTAGAGGAGAGGAAAAGGGTTAGTGTAGCGAGGGGGGGTTCAGGACACGTCCTCCCAACACAGCCAGCTGGAACAAACAAACGGCCGTCAGAGAGACAGGGCTGTTTCTAATGGGAGCGAAGCTCACTGCGCCTTGGATGTTTCCCTGCACCTTTCATTTTCTAAATGCTGTTTTGTCTGTTCACCACTTAACAAGGCAGCAGTGCCTCCCAACCAAAACGCGCTTTATTCGCTGCCGTACATAATTACCAGCCATTCAAGACCCGGCTCGTTTGCTACGCTCACCAATGCTGCAGATTTATGTACAAATGAGGGACAGGCTACGTTTGGCTGCAGAAAACCGGCTGATTGTTTATGACGAGCGGCGTCGCTACGGGTGGACCTCAAGTTTGATTGTAAGGCCTGTGTTTGAATGGACGCGCCCTCAGCGCCTTATTCAGACCTAAGCTCTGAACAGACTCTTCTTTTTTTTTGTCGTTCAACTGTACATTACGGCTGTTAAAAAAGGACAAAAGTCTGGAGGAGCAGATGCAACAGTCTTCCCCTCAAATACAGTCAGATGGCGCTTTACTTTCCCTTTCCCGTAGCACGCCGCAGGCAATGTATAATCCGGTGAGTGACATGTCAGCACAAGTCAAATGAGGGGTGTTTTTCAGAAGTCGAGTTGGACTGAATAAATACATTTTCTAGTCAGATTCATCCCTGATCTGTCGGGCCTTGTTGATGATGACACAACAGCGTGACTGCCGTTGTGCCATGGCTAATAATTATAATCATTCACAGCCAGCAGCCCTCGTCACAGGAGCGGGAAACAATGGAAATAATAATTAGGACTTTTAGACGCATTGCAGAAGAGTGCATGGAGTGTGTATTGTGACTTTTTGAGGATTTACAGCTGTGTGTCGATGCTGTGCCTCCAGCATAGGTCTGGATTCTGTTCGCACACACACACACACACACACACACACACACAAACAGATTTTGCAGCATGACAGTGACCCAGTCTGCTGTCATAAAGCTAAAAGCATAACATAACCAGATATGAAGGGCCGGGGTTCCTGCTCCGCTTTTATTCAGGGCTCACTCGCTGACAGAAACCCTGGGTGACGCACTGATGCTCCGTCATGCACAAATAGGCATTTTTCAGCTCGCTATCTCTCCACACTACTCTAACCCATTTCCCCAAGTCATCATTCAGCGACGGCGTCAGAATACAGCCCACATACATCACAGCTGATCCAGTAAAATGCTCCATAGAAGGAGTCAAATATGCACCACAGCGTAGCTGCCGCCGATAAAAAGGGCTAATTCATCATTTAGTCAGCCAGAGCCTCCGAGATTCTTTGTAATATACCGTGTGCCGGTTGAGTCTGAGGATCTGCATTTAGTAAATTTCCTGCAGCAACTTTAGGCAGAGGCTTTGTTTCTGAATAAAGTGCATAATTTCATTCTCAAATCATATAAAGCCTTTTATTTCAAATGGTTGGAAACTGAAGGAAAACAGTGATGTTCAATGGTTGTAATAGCGTTGTAATTGTTAGATTGGGGCTGGGTGCAGAATCTTGCCGAGATCTGAGACTGAATCTATTGTTTTACACATTTAAGTTTCTTAACTTTCCCAGAGTGTGTGTTTACGTCACTGAAGCAAGACTGCTGGATATATTTGTACCTTTGATATATGCGAATGCACATGTGTGTTTCACGTGAAGAAAAACATAAATCCGCTCACACAAAACACGTGTGCAGGTTTCAAAGCGTGAAAGTGCAGAAGCGAAAGCTTCTTTAGCCATCTTGGTTGTACAATAATCCCTTTTTCACCCCCAATTTTTCATACTCGTGAACTAAATAATCAACACCACCGCAGTTCCATGCACTGTGCATAACCCGCTCCTCCAAGATCTGTCCTATATATACTACACTTCACACACACACACACACACACACATAGGTAATTCCATTGAGAAGTGGCGGTCTTTGTCAGGGGAGAGTCTGTGCACACCGTGCATGCATACTAAACGGCTATATGATCTAATAGCTTAGGATGTGTGTATCACAGATATATGCTGCTGCAGTATTTTGATGAGGCCTCTGGAGAGGTGGGGTAAGATGTCTGTCAGTATATGTATGATATATATGTGTGTGTGTGTATGTGTGTGTAGTCTGCTGTAGGTGCACATTTTGTAATTCTGCTTTAGGGTCAGCTGGTGAATATAGGAGCATGTGTGCTGCCTGTTTATCTCAAGGAGCGAGGACTGTGCCCGCTAATGGTGGTTCAGTACTGAATACGGAAAATTAGCAGTAACAAACCGCCATCTGCCTGTCTGTCTCTCTTGTAATCTGCAACTATCAAGCCCAGGGAAGCCAGTGACAGCCTGCCAAGCAGTTGATGAGTGCACACCCATGTTTACATTGTTATTTTGCCACCCGAGTGTGTGCGGGTGTGTGTGCGCGCGCGCGCCGACGTACAGCAGCGATAAAAGCAAACAATGTTATTTGGATAATGCAGAGGGCCTGCGAGGAAGGCAGTGACAAAGGCGTTGTTGTCAAAGGAAAAACGGAAAAATTTGCCAGCAATTTAAACTTTGACTTTCTCTCTGGGGGCTTTAGAAAATGGTTAGTCAAGTCTCTACTAAATGTATTTAAATCAGACTAAGAGTTAATTCCATTATTCTTGGAGGCAGCAGGGGCTCCTGTATCCGTCGAGATGGTGTGCTGCTCCCTCCTGAGACCAGTGGGTTTTCCCATCACTTTTAAAATCAATTACCTTTCTGCCTCCCTCGCCTCTCCAACTCTCTCCAAGCACTCTCCTATTATTCATTAGAAAACCCACCACTTCACCTATAACTCACAATGAGCAACTCAACCGGAACTCTGCGCACATTCAAGCCTTCCTGACACATTTGAGTGCCTCTCTGTGTCTTAAATATCGCCCGCCGCACAATTGTTGTAATCTTATTTTCTCTACACTTCAGATAAAAACGTGTCTGAGGCTGTGTGAGATCTGTACAGTCTGCGTGATACTAAATGCCACGGCAAAGCCACCACTACTCGGTTTCCAAAGAGAGGCCGCGGCCCCTGGGAGAGATTATGTTATTCTCCCTGGTGTGCCATCTCACAAACATCTGACCGCGCTAACCAAGGGAAACAAGCACGGATGGGCTTGACGGCTGCTTCCTATTTTAGTCACCGGCAGGTAGGCGGATGAGTTGAACTGCAGAGGATCTCTGTGCGGCAGAGTCTCCGTCTAATTAGTTTGTCTAATTATGTCTTTGTGCTGGAAATTTCTCAAATTAGTGGTATCGCGCAGAATGTGAGCATGCTCATTACGGTTGTCATGAGAATTGTTGCGGTGGTTGGAGGAGAGAAAAGAAAGGGAGAGAGGGAGTGTCGCCGGAACCCGGAGCCCTCAGTGGTCCAGGTCTTTTTCACCAAACACAAGGATATCGGAACTTCTCCTGGCGATTCACAGGGAAAATGTCTTCCGTCCACCCCCCCACCCCGCCTTCTGCGCAGGGGTGCCCCTATTTGTGATGGACCACAAAAAGGTCCTCTTTGAGTTCCCTCTCCTCGTGCGTCAGCTGCAAGTAGTGCACAGCACTGAGGTTGTAAGAGTCTCACATGGGACTTTTCATTTTCCCCGCCCACCTTTCGCCCAGCTCACCAGAACTCTGAAACCCACAAACAAGTTATCCAGCAGAGAAATAAAATCTCGTTTTACGCAGAAGGAAATGAGAAGGGATCATAAGAGGGCGCGAATGTGGTTTCAGATTCCGAGATCTGCCATTGAAAGGTGTGATGTCTCTCTGTTTTGACACTCGCGGTGGATTCAGCATCAATAACCATGATTTACTATTGCAGCTGCGTGACTTTAACTCATCGTTCTTGCAGTTGGCGGCTAACTCTTGTTAGCTGACATTAATCTCTCGGCTCTTGCCAAAATTTCGCAGCCTGCATCTGGTGCTATTTCGGAACGTCGGGTTGTCCTTGCAAATCCGGCGCTGTTGCTCCCTCTGATGTCATCATAGAGGTGGAACAGCTTAGATCTCCCATTATGGAGCTGATAGCGTGTGCCATTGTGAGACAGGTTGAAGCTTCTTTTCCTGGCCACCAAGTGAGGACAACCTTTGCAGATTGCGTGCCAGTGACCCTTACCTCCCTTTCTTGCCATTTTCCTTCATTTTCCTTCTCGTTGTCCCCCCCCCCCACCCTCTCTACCCCCAACACATACACTCCTGGGCCTACAGTAATTGGTATTCCGAGTGGCAGCTGAGTTCCATACAAACGCAGCAGACGGGAGAGAGCGAGCAAGGCTGGTTATGTGTGTTGTTGTGTGTGCGTGTGAGAGAAGAAGAAGAAGAGAGAGAGAGAGAGAGAGAGAGAGAGAGAGATGGGGGAGAGAGACATGGAGGCAGAGAGTGAAAGCTAGCAAGTCAATACGCTGGTTCATTAGAGCACTGAGTCACAGTGGCCGCTGCCTCGTTTGTTTATGTTTGTCCAATACTCTGTCTTAAGCAGAGCCCACCGCCTCGATCCCCTCGCACTGGCAAACCTGACAGCAACACACCCCAGGCCGCCTGGCCGCCTGTGATATGAGCTTTTCTGCGCCTGTGAGTGTTTGAACATACAGGCTTGTGGAATAATTACTAAATCAATAGGTCCAACTTAAGCAAAGGGAGGACTTTTCTCTCCAACATTAGTCCAATCGGTGGCTGCGACAAGACCATTGCCGTGTAAGGAGTGTGTGTGTATGTGTGTAAAATATTATAATTCACCGGTTATGAAAAATAATGAATTGAGGCTTCTTTACTGTACAACTCACCTCAGTAATATGTGCATACGAAACTTACTGCACTATATTTTTAACTTCATAATCCTTCATACTTTACTACGTCCTATTATTACGATTATTTTTGCTACCTGTGTCGGTTTGTCTTTTGTTATAGTTGCCTACTTTAAAACGGAGAAGGACAGTCTGCTACGGTGGTATGCAAAAATAACGGCAGTAAAATTTAACTGAAGTGAATTGATTCAACCTAGAAATTGCTATTGGTTATCCTGTAATTATGAGTGTTATTGAGTTAGGCTGCGTTTTCGAGGACTAATTCAACGGTACGTCAAGGCTGTTGTGTCGCTGAGACGAACGTGGTTGGTCTGACTGTGCCAGCAGATGTAAAGCACAGAGAAACCTTTTCCATGGAACCCGCAAATGAGGTAAACAAAAAAACACAACGCCTGCTTCCAAATTAGGCAGCAACAACAACAACACCAAAAAGATTCTGCGCTCAGTGGAAATACTAGAGTGGATGTTCGACAAAAACAAGAGGGAGGGGTGGAGTCTGGTCATGGCGAGCTGAGAGCAGACCACTTATTGGGATATTGAAAGAGAGAGAAAGAGAAAAAAGCGAGGGAGAGAGAGGGCTGAAGAGAGAAGGCTGAAATGACCTGTTCTTTTCTTCTGGGCTATTTGCTTTGCAGGAAATAGTAATATGGCGGCGTCTGCAAGGGCTGTCTGGGTGGGGCCGTGGGCTCGCAGGGTCCTCGCGGTGCACAGTGACCTCTCATTACCACTGCTTCAGGGAGCGTGAAACGAAGGAGATCACTCCAAAGGGCAACACCGCAGAAACGTCTAACCTTTTAAACAAATGGAAATACGTCACCCATACAAATAATTCATTAACCTTATCCATTTAAATGAAAAGCTACCACTTTTTTCCACCGTTATATTTGTTTAATTGGACATTGCGCCTGATAAAAATGGCACGTCCCTTTGCAACGCAGCGTGCTGGAGCGAGCCAAAGAGCAGCGCGTGTGATCTCCGTCCTGACACCTTAATGAAACCGGAGAAGAGTTTCTGTGGGGAGTTGCCGGAGAGTCATGGTGTTAGTGATGCTGTTGTTTTGGAAGCAGCCTGCTGCTCTGTCCGGCAGCACAGACATCCATTGATTGGAGGGGCTCAATAGCTCGGGCCATTTAATCACCTCACTCAGAAGCTGCATTGTCCCAGAGACCCAGGGAATAAGGGCTGTTAATACCCCTGTGCATATGTACGCAGCCACCGCCTCCCGACACCCTCACACACCCACACGGCCATTAATCAATAAGCTTGATTATCAACAAGGGGGGGCGGGGGGAGTGGGCTTTGTTCTCATATGTGCACAGAAGACGCTCCTGCCAAAAAAACAAAACAAAAACTGGCTTAAAGAGGAGCTTTTACCTGAAAAACCTGCCTGGTGTCAGCTGGGAGTGCTGCTCTAACCCAGTTAAAGGAAACGTTAGCCTTCTACAAACAGCGCCTCCTCGCTCCTCCTCCAGTCTGTCGCATCTCGGCGGCGCTCAGAAATGCAGTACATTGTGTTGCAGGATTGCGACTGATAGACTGCTAGTTCGAGCTGTGGCACATCAGAGGGCCTAACCCCACCCCAGCACCCTCCCCCACTGAACAGAGACGCACATTTAAAGCGCCAACAGTGGGCTCCTTCTGCTGCTCTCAATCATTCCTTATAGTCAGATCAAGTGTTTCAAAGGAACGCAGCATTTCTATTGGTAATAGCTTCCTGTGTAAGAGTGCTTCGATGCAGAAAACGCTCTCTCTCCCACACACACACACACACGCACACATACGTGGTTAGGATGATATATTTGGGCTGCAGCTTCACATAGGGCAACAGACAGGAATTATTGCTGCCTCTCATCAGAGATTTGGAGATACGCAGCCTGTCAGAGAGCCTCTAAGCTGGGTTTCAAAAACTAATAACATCAGTGACTCTAAAGGCTAAAACAAATATCAAAGATAGGTGCCGTAAGTGCCCGGAGATGAATATTGAGATTTGGGTTTACAGACATCTAAAGGGCAGAGTCGGGCGGCTGTTTTGTCCCGCTTCGTTATTACCTACCAACACATACAAACACATTGTGAGTTTGTCCATTTCCAGAGAACGCCTCTGTCTTTCCCATGCCCTTCGTTTCCCTTTGGGTTTTTTTTTTTTTTTTTACCTCTTTTCTTCTCTGCCTCTCTTCCCTTGCACTCTCTTTTCCTCCTTCCACCCCAGCTGTCCTCGTCCTCTGTCCTTTGGTTCCCAAGCTGCGAGGACGAGCCGTTTTTCTGAAGCATTGGGGAAATAATTTGTGGCCCAGAGAACAAAAGGAAATCTTCACTGTGAGCGTAATGAAATGGATTTTTGCGAAGCGGATGGAAAGTGTTAACAGGGTGTCACATTTGGTGGGTAAAGATGATGAGACAGTCTTTGGTGGAGCCTTTTTGTCTTGCCCGTCGCTGGCATTTGGGTGGAGTCGGGTAGGATGTGTCAAATTGCGGTTCCAGTTTTTAAAAGGCGCCGTGTGCAATCCATTACGGTTCACTTATTGACTGCAGATTCCTCAAAGCCCCCCACCGATCTCCATGCCCCCTTATCGAACTGATCAATGGACTGCTTTTGTCATGGCTCAAGAGACCACTGATGTGTTCGCACCACATTTATTGTGTGAGAAAAGAAAAGTGACAAAGCCAATGATGCTGATTTCTAAAACTACACACAAACCTGTTTTATATACACTTCAGTGGTTGCTTTACTCCCCCACCCCACCTCTGCCACCTTTATCATTTTATAGTCCCTGAAATGTGCCAAACATGCATTCTGCTCGGCTCATATGCATGAACATGTGAGTCAGTTGATGAGCCTTGCAAATTCTTCAACGTAACCCAAAAATGTGCTATTAAATAATCAAAAATTGAAGAGTTAACATTTGCAGTAACGTCTGAAGGAAGTAAAGTGGTGCGCTCAAGTGGGATTTAATGACCCCCTTTTTTGTTCAGTGCTTGTTGGCTTCACATCTGCTGGACTTTTCTGCTGATGATGGTGGTTCTGAGCTGGAGCTCAGAAATTCTTCCTTTTTCATTTTGGACCAAACGACTAAGTGTTTTCTGTCAGAAGTGGGGTTTTTACTAAAGCTTGTAGCTGTAAGTAGGTCATCTATATTGTAATCTATCGTATTATATATATAAGTAATCCATCAGTGAATAAAATTACTGACCCTAACCCTGCCAGCTGATCAATATCTACTGATTTTCACATTCACTACAAGACAGAGAGTGTGTATTCGTCTTTGTACTTCTCTGCTTTATGCTTTTTTTTACTCTAGAGAAAAATGAGCTAGTTGTTGACGAGCTTCTTGAATGATCGGTCAATATAAGGGTCAAAAGGACCAATTTTTGCAATAACTGCTTGAGTGGTGAAAACATAAATAATACAAAATACTTTGTTTCAGGAGCAGCCCTGCTTCCCGTTGAGACTTTGTGCTTTTAGGCCTGGGACTATGTTTTTTTTTTAATTTTCTTGATGATATATTTCGAAAACTATATATTTAGATGTAAATATGTGAATAATTTGTCACAATATAGAGATATTTGCACAGTTTCACCATAGATAAAATCTCTGTTTTTTTATTTCGTCGTTAGTTTACCTTATAGGCATGTTAGTTATTGTAACCACGACAACCAAGAGTCTTGTTGGTGCATAAACCAATCTTTAGGATGTCACATCTCATGTCAGATCAGAGCAAATGTGAAGTATTGCTCTTCTTTTTAAATCCACAGAGATTTGATGAACACCAGCCTGTCCAGCCTGGTATCTGCCGCCTGCAGAGGTTGCTTGGGTATCTCAGCTTCCCCAGGATCGGCCATAAATACTTGCTGTAGGCGTTTACTCTGTGTCAGGAGCATGGAGGAGATACCAGGAGACCGGCGGGGACAGCAGGAGAGGTGGGGTGGGGTGGCGGGGGCAACCAGCCGGCAGCAGCCGCGACTCCACCAAATGACCTCCAGCAGCCACTTGTGTGCGTGTTTCTGCCCAAACTGTCAGAGAGAGGCTCCATTAGGGTGGCCTGCAGGCCGTGCGTCTGTGAGCGGGGCTTGTGTTTACAGCGAGCAGCCTGCTGATTGGCATCGGCCAGGGAAGAACAGATTACCTACGGGTGCCCTGTTTTCCCCCCGCAGATGAGAGCAGGTTTGTGCTGAGCACACCTGATAGATGTGAGACCGGTGACCCGTCCAGGGCTCGTTCCTGCCTCTCACCGATAACTGGGACACACTCCAGCAGCCGTAATGAGAAAAGCACCTCATTTTACAGAAAACAAATGCAATGGAAATGTTTTTCTGCTATTGTTTGAAGGTGTGGCGGGAAAACATTTAGAATAATGTTAACAGTCTCGTGTCAGACCAGAATAACACCATCATCACTTTAATAAAGCCACAAAAGCAAAGGAGCCTCCTTCCTGCAGCCTCCTCAGGGATTGCTGGGACAGCTTTTGCTTTTTTTTAAACGCATCTCTGAGCAGTAGCGGAGGGGGTGTGAAAGAGGAGGCTGCCATTAATCACAGGCACAGAGGTAGTAAACACTCTTTGATGGTCATTAGAAAACAGTTCTATTACAGAGGTTACTGTGTCTAGCGGTTAACCTTCCCCTCTCTAATGTATAGCATCATGGATTTTTAAAGGAGGAGGAGGAGGAGGTGGAGGAGGAGGAGGAAAGCGAGGGTGGGGGGTGTTTTTGAGAAACATCCTCACCTTGGGTGGAAA
>CAAE01014573.1:274711-298518 GCA_000180735.1 Tetraodon nigroviridis
GCGAGAGAGAGAGAGTGAGCAAGAGAGAGAGAGAGTGAGCAAGAGAGAGAGAGTGAGCAAGAGAGAGAGTGAGTGAGCGAGAGAGAGAGAGAGGGAGAGAGAGAGAGAGAGAGAGAGAGAGAGAGGGAGAGAGAGAGAGAGAGAGAGGGAGTCTGACTCACAGTCCGCTTTGCTCTCTCTCTCTCTCCCTGAATGCTGCAGCATCTCCTCCCATTGCACTTACGCTCCCTCTTTTTCATCCCCTCCCTCTTTCACACACATGCACACACACGCACACACACACACACACACACACACACACACACACTCTCCCGAAAGCATAAATAAGATGCATTTGGGGTTTGTCTGGAGGTTTTTCAATGGTTGAAAATAATTTTGCCGCTTCCCTGCATTATTGATTCCAGCGGCTTTATTGTCATCTTGTTTTTCGTGTCATGAAATTTTAATGCGGACCCCCTCGTAATTAGGGTGGCCACGTTTGATGCAGTCCCGTCTCCTGCAGCCGTGCCTCGGCGGCGGCGGCACGCACAGGGCCGCTGATGCAATAAAAGAAACGGCAAACGCGGTTAGAACAGTGACAATTGTCTCTGTCAATAAATTGTCAGAGGAAATGTTGCCCGAGCTTAAGAGCAATTTGGTGATGGCTTGCCCCCCTGTCTTTAGTGCTCTTGCTGTAGTGGGCTTCACAGCTAAAAGCACACTCCCTTGCAGTGGAATCACAGTGGCGGTGACGCCGGCAAAAGCTCAGGGCTTTTATCAGCTGTCATTCTTCCAGGCGAAGCTGGATATAGACGGCAAGGCCACCGCAGCGTGGCACAGGACAAAAGCCTAATACTGGGCTGTAATTGTCAGGAATAAATGGCAGCTAACAAGGCAGGAGAGATGCTGCACTCCAGTCGATGCGCGGCTGCAGTGGCAAAACAACGCTGCAACCTTGGCTTGGAGCTGCAAACCTACGTTTCAGAACACTGGGAAGGGTTGGATCGTTCCACACGCTGATGGCTGGAGGGAGACTAATCTCAGCTGTGACTTAACGCCATTTTATGTGTGTTCTGATCAAACCGGGCTTTTGAATAATGAAAGACAACTAAAGAGATAAAGACATCGATACTACTTGAATTGTGCTTTGTGCGGAGAGAAGCTGTGGTACCTCAGATTTCAATCTTTCATCGATTAATCAAATGATAATTAGGCAGCAAATTGGATTCCTTCAAGTCATGTTTTAATTAAAACACTAAAATCGCTGTATTTTTCAGTTTTTCAGATGAACTTCTGCTGACCTGCGGTAGCCTAAAAACTACAAACGCATGTGTTGAAGTGTGACTGAGTCATATTTGATCAAAAAACTTACAATTCCTCATTTCCCCTTTTCCATATTTATTATTTAGGCAACATCACAGATTTTAAAAAGTGATGAATTTTTAATTGATTTGCTAAACTTGACATGGGATGATTCAATATTAGATGTCGACATCAGTTGAAGTGTGGTCTGTTGAGCTTTAAACATGATCACGTTTCACTATTTGGACTATAAATTAAACAACCATGCCAGCGTAGGCCGTTGTGGTGCCTGAGAGCCACGGAGTAGTCTCACACGTTCATATTTTTGCATAATCTCATTTAGTATTGACTAATATCATTAATGTTCCTTTGTCAACTCTTAAAAAACAAAAGTCTTCATTAAATCACTACTCAGATCATCATCATCATCATTTAAATATTTCCCAGATCTGACCTAGTGCTTGACTCTCTTCTTCTTTCTTTCCTCAACCTCTAATTTGCTTACGCTGAACAAAAGATCCGATCTTTCGCATCACCTGACAGGCAGCTTATTGATGAGCACGCCAGCATCTGACGCTGTCAACACCTCCAGCCAACTGTCTGCTTGGTGTGTCCCAGGCGTGTGTGAGTGGAGAACTGCTGGTATGAGAGCGGAAGACGGTGGCGCGCATCAGTTTTTCTCAGCTTCACATAGAAACCCTGTTATTAACGAGATAATGAGCATGTGTTTCTGCATTTGACCTCTGCAGGTAAACCTGTTAATAAAGGACTATTTATACACTGGAGAGACAAATCGCAATGTCTGGCAGTCAGGAAAGTGTGGCCGCACGATGGGAAAAGATAATGTGTGATCAAGTAGCTTGTTTGTTAGGGAGATGTAAAATTGAAGGAGATGCTGTTGGAGACACGCGTTCACTGAGTCGCTCAAATGTTTATTCTGATAACAAGAGAAGTCTGTATCAAGTTAAGCTCCAAAACAAACGAATCAGCTGTATGCACCACAAAAATGTCTCTTACAAAGGCTGCGAGCAAGGAAAACTGCGTCATTGAGCTCGGCTCGACTGACTGATCCCTTCCATCGAAAAGTAGAAAAAGATCTGACACTGAACCCGGATTCAGCGGTTTTAACAGCAAGAACATTTTCAACAACAAAACACAAATCGCCAGAGTATTTTAGCAAGGCTTATTACTAATTTAAAAGCTCACATAATAACACAAAGCGCTCTCGTGGTTTTTTTTTTTTTTCAGGTCAGCATCTTTGCAAAAACACAATTTAGGCTTTCTTACAGCCAGTGCGGAACAGCTTTTAGACATTTTTCTGCTGTTAGACATAAGTAAGAACGGCACCATTACACACTGCCAAAGTCGACAGAGCGAATAGTTTTCGCCTCCAGGTGGGCGGGACTTAATTGCTCTCTCAGAAAGGTAATTGAAGTTGAAAACTCCATTTGATTAAAAGTAAAACTGCGCGTAAATCTTTGTTTGGTCGCTCTGTGAAAAGTTATTTTGTCAAATTTGTCAAACCGTGTTGACACAGACGGAGGAAAGCTACATCTGTGGGGCGAGGTTATAATGTCGTCATTGCTTCACGTTTCTGGTGTGAAGGCATGCAAAAAATAACCCATTATTAGGTTATAAAAAAAATGGGCTGAGGACGGTGGTTTGGGAGAAACACACGGGGAGTGGATGACACGTGGGCGTTTCAAAAGACATTTCTAAAACAGTTCAAATGTGAGAATTTAATTTAGTTACAGATTTCTTCTTTTAAATGGCTGATAAATTGACTTGTGAAAGTCGTTTTTTTTAACCAATGTGCCAGGTTAAAATTGTCCCTGGCCTTTTTTTAGAAAAAAAAAAAAAAAAAAGAAAAGAAATATATTCAAGGCCTATATGATATAATTATAGATGTTTTCCTCTTGATTTCTCATAAATATTAAAGATCAGGTTGCAGGTCTGAGCTGCGAGCTTCCTCCGTCAGATCACCTAACAAGAGAGTTCATAATATTCCACATGCAGGCGGAGGTGATATGAATATCTGTTTATATTTCTCACTTTTCACAAAGAATGCTCTGTCTTATGCAAAGCGACACAGGGTGCAATGCAAGTGTCTTTGCTATTTTAGGACCACAGCACCCCCCCTCCCCACCCTTCCTCCCCAGCACTGTTTTATTAGTGGATGCACATTGGCCCACCTGAGCCTAAGCACCCGTGCATGCATTGGTGTTAAAAAGAGGCATTAAGAGTAGCATTTTTAGTGATCTATAATTTACAGAATTGGGATCAACACCGCCTCCCTCAAGTCTGAACAATGCGGATGAAGCTACAGCTTCAGCACCTTGGAGAGCGCCACAGCCACAGGTCCGGAAACAAGGAAAAGGGCCCCTGATTTGAGTATGTGGCAATTATTCTGTAAATGTTTTCAGAAAGATTCTAGAAATATATCATCAGTATGTGTCACTGCAGACGACTAGAGTGAAGGGAAGGGAGCAGAAATGATTGTTGGTGAGGAATGAATTACTGTACCAGCAGGGAATTTCAATCAAATCAGCTCCTCACATTTCATTCTGAAGCAGGCGTTTAACTAAGAACGGTCCAAAATGGCGTCTTAATGTGAGGAGTATGCGGGATGGCGAGGCTGCTTCAAAGAAGCGATGACTTTCTTCCAAATGTAATGATGTACAGTGAAAAAGAGAGAAAAGGAGAAAGCTGCTTTTACAGCTGCCTGTAGCTTCAGCTCTTTTGCGTGCCCTGCATTCAGTCATATTGTTGGCTTTGTCTCTTTATGTATTTGGATCCCCATCAGACCAGTGCTATTGTTCCTTAGCTCTGGAGAAAATATACATGCTTGGAAAACAATCAGCACTTACAGTACGCACAGTTAAACAATGACATTATGTTGCCCTGCCGTCGCCTTTCTATTGTGTGAAAGCAATTGCCTATTTTGCTTTAGTGGTTCACATGATTGCACTTCTGCCATCCTCATTGAAAATCTTTTTTTTTTTATATATGTTTTTTTCCCCTTTATAACCAGTTCCACATTTGGTACGCATGTTAGTATAAAAATCCCCTTTTTCTTGGTCTTGTTCCTGAAACCATCGTTGGTTGACAGCAGCATTGGTGACCAAAGTCCTGCATTCTAGTTGTTTTTGGGAGCAGTTTGCATCTGTTCCCTACAAGTATGCGAAGGCTCCGGGACAACACAGCTGTCGTTTCCACATGTTGTTAACTGGTTCTGCGGAAAGGCGCTCAGAGTTTGGACCTGGAATTTCAAGGACCTCCAATCTGCTCCCGAGCGACTTGCTTAGCACTCGGCCCTGACCTGGGAGGATGTTTTTAGTCAGTGCCGATGGCAGCATTTATTGGCCAGGTTCTTTTTTTACCCTTTCTCGCCAGGCAACAGGTGATAATGGCGTGTAGGTCTCTACTCCACATGGGCTGAATTTTATCTCTGCCTCAGACACAACTTTGCTCTGAATTTGACTCACACGGCAGTCAAATTCAGCTCCGTTAACTCAGACCAGCGTTATCAAACCAGGCTGTTTGACTTAAAAGAACCAAAACAAGAACAACAACAACGTCCACATCCAAATTAGTTATCTACAAATAATGTTAGTGCATGTTGGCTGATTGCTTATCGGAAACAGGCAGCTATTTAATAAGAATTCCACTCAGGCGACTATTTCCCAGTGCATTTATCTCTTTGAGCTCAAGCAAATAGTTCCATCAGAGTAATAAATTTCCCCTTTAACATATTCTGTTTATAAAATAAACTGCCAGCAGCAGAGGCCATGTTTTAATATCTCCATCACTGTAGTTACCACCCAACATGGGCTGGACGCCTTTTATGGATGCAGCGTATGTTACTGTCAGACTGACAGTGCTATTGTAGCTTGCGCTCTTGTTGAACAACTAAATGTCAGTATTGGTAGGAGGCAGGCCTGACGCGTGCTACAACCCAGTGAAATTATACTTGGGGAAAGATATGCAGCAGAGCAACGAGCATTAATGATGGTAATAAATGATTAGTAATAGGTTTTCCCTTCGCAGCACGAAATTATACAAGATTAGACCAGATTATTGGATCTGAAGGATATGCATAATTGCAGGAATCCTATTTATTTGACATAATGTGATGTTGATGGAACAGAAGGGAATACATCTGCAGAACTGCAGAACCATGACAGTAGACAGTGCACGTGTCTTTCAATGACTGTTCATTCATTTATTTCTTTTTTAATTAGGGGAAATCCTGGCCCCTTAGCACAGCTTTGCATGCTCTGATTGGCCCTGCGTGTTAAGATGTTGTCTCTCTTCTTGTATCTTTATTTCAAATTAACCAACGCGAACCTGCATGTTTACGCCACCGTTAAGATAATTGCAGTATTCCTGAAATCTGATCTCATCTCATAATAAAGATGATGTAAGAGATGCTACAGAGCAGCAATTACCCACTGCCCCACATTTGAGCATAATACCAGCAATAACAGCTAAATGCACGCATACATTACAAGACCGGCAGCATGAAATCGCTTCACGAGGCCTAATGACAAATAACATCAGACTGAAAACGACGCGAGCATCCTGGTTGAATTTCTGTGCCCTGGGTGGTGTTTCTTTTTTTTTTTAGGGCTCATTAACACCGGTGCTGTTCTGATGGAAGAAGTGGGGTGTGAGAGCGCGTCTGTGCGGCTGCTGCTGAGGCAGCGTCTGTGAATGGCTGCCCTGGGCATTCAGCAGAACAAGGCACAGAGCGAGCTGAAGCAAGCAGCTCTCGAGAAACAGCAACACTCGGTTATTCAGCCCTTGGCCTGTGCTCCAGAACACTGTGTATACATCTGTAATCTTACCCACCCCCTGGGCTCACTCAGACCCCACCCCCACCCCAATACCAGCACCTTGCGTTAACCTGCTCTCTCTCTCTCTCTCTCTATCATGGTGGCGCTCGCCGGCTCCTGTGTTCGCGACCCAACCACAGCAGTAGAAACACGGGCTTGAGGCTCCCGGCTACGGGGGAGGTTTGTTGACACTTGTTGCCGGTTAACCTACTTCTCTCTCTCTCTCTCTCTCTCTCTCTCTCTCTCTCTCTCTCTCTCTCTCTCTCTCTCCCGTACACTTCTTGCCTCATCTATTTGCTTTACACAAATATATAGTTAAGCAAATATGTCCACACACTTGATGGCCACTGCAACGGCCGCAACGGCCTTGAAGGTGCGCCCGTGTGTGTATTTTCAATGTGTGGTGACACGACACATGCACAGTTCATATCCTGAATCAGGAAATAAAATTATATATATATGTAAAAAAAACCCCCAGTGATGCTATTTTTTTTTCTCCCCAAGGAGCCTCCACTGTCTTATCTTTTCAGTTCGGTCCAGAAACTGCACATACACACATCAGAGTGGGTACATGTGCTGCTTCTAGCTGTGTATGCAGCGTGCGTGAGCCTTGAAATATGCATGAGGGCTGCCTGAGCGCGATCCCGTCCTGAGCGGCGAGCGGCTGCGAGCCTTGCCTCAGCTCTCGGGGTTGCTGTGTGCAGAGCTTCTGTCGAGTCTCTGCCTCTGTCGCTGAGATGTGGCCCTCTCCCTCCCTGCCTCCAGATCTGCTTCACGCGCTGTAATAAGGCATTCACGCAATCTCTCTGGTGCCTCTGCTGTTTTGCTGCACCACTACATTGCAGTCCAACTGTAAACACCTGCTGTTGTGTCAGGGAATATGTGCAGGCCTCTGACATGTATTGATTTCACTTCAGCTGCAGAAGGTGAAGAGCTTGTAGCACAAAGGATATACATGTGATGTGATAATTTGTATTATTTTGCCATCTCTTGCTTGTTACTGTGTGCTGCTGTTACCTTGGGGATTGCAGGGCATATAAAATTGCACAGCTGCCCCCCTATGTCTTTATTGTTTTCATTGCATTACCAATCAATCATCATCTAGCTAAATTGCTTTTTTTTTATCATTTTGATATTAGGCAAGTGTTAATTGCTCTGATTTTAGCATTATTATGTTTGTTTCTCATGGTCGGCGCTATGAAATGTCTTTTAAGCTCCCGCAGAGTTCAAAACAACAGCCATGTGTTTTTTTTGTTTTTCTATTCGCATGTATTTGAATTTGAATGCTGTGCTTTCAGGGCTAGGGTTGTTTGATTATCCACAGACAGGGAGCTGTGCTGGATTCCATTCCTTTCATCATGTTTAACCAGTGTGAACTGGCTCCCCTGTCGTATTTTACGAGAGGTGATTTCTGTGCCTCTCCCTTATGCAGATGATTTTGGCTGCCGCTCCCCGATCTAATCTTTAAGAGCTGGATATTGCTTTTGACAAGAGGGCTCACCCTGTTACCGCAGCTCTCAGCAGGCGGTCTTCCTCACTGCTTCACCTGGCCGGGCCAATTTGGGCCATACGCTAATGTGTGTTTTTCCCAGTGAACGGACAGATGCCGCATCCGTCTACGGACGACAGAGACTGAATGTTACACCGGGCTGGACACTTCACACCCATGAGGCTGGTGTAAGTGCTTACTAATACTGCCCCACTGATTTCAATTTTAGATATCAGGTGTTCATATCTGGAATGTATTCATTTCATAAATAAATTACAGGGTAATTTAAAGTTGTATTTGATGCTGTGTTGTCATGGACAGGTTTTCGCCATGCCCCTGATAGGCATGCATCTTTTTGTTACTATTGGGTCCTTTGTGTCGATCAAAAACAGGCCCTGGTAAGATTCCCACGTCCTTTATATTTTCAGGCTGTTGTTTGGTAGTGAAAGCCATTGACAGGTAATTTTTGATTCTGCCCTGCCAAAGCCTTGCCTTACACAGAAATGCAGGCGGCATTCTTTGCTGCAGTTCATAAGTTTAAGGTTGGCTTTTATTTTTTATTCTAGTAGAAATGTTAAAAATGGTCAAAAGCTGTTATAAAGGATGGAGTAATGTGACCTGTGTGTCACATGGTGGGCATTCAGACTTTAAGCACTGCACAACCTGGCAATTTTATACCAATCAGCTAAGCATTCATGCACGATATCTTTAATATTTGCATGCAAAAGACTTGACTTTCTATGCTGTTGGGGTTATGAATCAAATCATATATTGAAATCAGGAGTTGAAAGGAAACACTCTGTTTTTAACTAAAGTCACCTTTTCAATGTGAAATCAGCCAGGGAGAGCAGCTCTCAAACCAAGACAACAAGCTGGGGACATCACGCTGTTTGTTGCAAGTGCTAAAAACCCGTTTTCAGCACTTGCAACCTGAAAATATGGTTTAGTTTTGTGCTTCATATCCTGACTGAAAACATGGACACTTCTGCTATTTTTGGACGTTCTCATGCTCATCTATTAGAATCCCTGAATACAGGAAACAAACAAACCAGCGGTGTGCAATTCTTGCCGGGCTGATACGAGCAGAGAGCTTAGCCTGGCTGATTGTTCCACCCTAATGCCGCATCGCTCTGTCGCTCCCAGGTTCTGCCTTCGTCGGTTTTAATGTATGCATGGAACTGGAAATCCCAACTGCTGGCAGGTTCTCTGTTGCTGCAGTGCTCTCTGCTGTGGTAAGCCTCTATCTGATTGTTATTTTTTTTTTTTTTTGTTTTGTTTTGCTTTGCTTTTTTTTTGTATTTTTCTTTTATTCCTAAGCTGGCAAACACTATAAAGGTAGCACAAAGTGTAGGTAAGGCAAGTCTGGTCAACTCGATTGGCTAATAACACACAGGCACCATTTGTCTCTCCTCTGTCTGTGCTCAAACAGATAGAGTAACTGTGTGGAATAAAGGAGATGCTCCTCTCTCTATCACACTCCATCAGCATTATTTTCCAGGCCTGCCAGTTGCTTTGTACGGCACCTCTCCCTGCCAAGTAGGCGACTGGCGTCCGACCAGAGGCTAGTGACAACAGGCTACAGTGGGAAGCAAGGAGAGCTGTGCACGAGCCAAGTCTATTCATTCCCCTAGGCCGCCGACTGAAGCACAGAACTCGATCTGCTCTTGCCGAGGAGAACGCCAATCTTTAAGGATTTGCTTTATCTTATCGCGCTTGACGGTGGAAATGGCTGTAAACCCACTCTGTCTAGTTCTTCCTGACATCACAAACATCGGGAAGTGGCGGTGCCACGCTAACATGTTCCTGATGGCTGTGAATTTTCCGATTTACTGAGTTGTTCTGTTGTGCGTGTGTGGTAAGTGCTGTACGTAGGGTACTGGAAGTGGATCCCATGTGCTGGAGAGCCTATAATAAACGGATCATTTGTTTGTGGTCCCTAGCCACACTCCAGACCTCCTCACTTTCCAGCCTGTGGAAACATCAGCACATGGGGGTTGGAAGCAGAAAAGTAATTTTTTTCCGCTGTGTGTCACAGATGGTGGGAAAGCCTTTGTAATGCTAATATAATATCACACTGTGTCGGCCTAGCACTGCAGTTTGCTCTGTCTGCCAAGCAGTCTGACTGTGGAGTGATTTACCCCTCTGTGGAGAAAAAGACCTCCCTCGGTTTTCCCTGAATGGCTGTGTGGTCGGCAGGTCTTACTGCCTGGCCTGCTGCAACCAGTCCCGCCTTTACATTATTGATTCCATGGTCCATCCAGTGTTTTGTGCTGTTAATTAACTCGGCCTCTGAGTGGTTGTCGCATTGTGTGCGCTTATTAAAACTGATAATACAAAGGGAGAGAGGGCTGTTAGAAACATCAGGGCAGAGCGACTTTTACAAAGTTGACAACACTTGAAACTGCACATATTTGAAAGACTGCGGTGCAGGTCATAGGTTCTACTGGAAAGACAGATTAGGAAAGATACTTGCATAGAAACACAATAAGATTGGCTGCAAGGAGCGTTAATCTGATATCTTTGTGATTTGTCTGCATACCAACAATTATGGCTGATATATGACTTTTGTTGTTAATTTAATATAGTCCATTAGTGTATGAGATTCTATAGTTACAGGGTAAGTGCTTTGCAGTTTTTTTATTCATTTAATAAGGTAATATAGTTGTTAATATATGCTTTGGAAAGCTATGCAAAAATAAGATGAGCTCTAACTTTCATGATGTTTAAATGTTAATATTTTCCCAGTGAATTTTCCTGGAGCTGTACAATAGAACTTTATTAGCATAGAAATTTATCCTCACAAAAATACTAAAAATGGATTTTTTTTCTTATACAAAGCTGGTCTCATTATTAAAAAAAAAAAAAAAAAAGAAAAAAGTAATCACTATCAATAACATGCCACCTCCCAACAAACAAGCCAATCAGAGAACACTTCCTTCTGTGTGAGCCAATGTCATCGCGCCTCCTTAAGTCAGCTGCCTCAGAGGAGGAGACAGAGACGCTGATGTCTCTCTCCAGCAGCGCCACGTCATGTTGTCTATTCGATTTCCAGCCCTCATCTTTGGTATTTGAATCACAAGGGGGAGCGTTTCATATCCTTGCCGGGAGAAGAAGGGTGATCTTGTCTATCTGAAAGAACATGCTGGATTAAGGGGGTTATTTCCCCAGAGGGGGGATATGAGAGTGAGTGTCACTCACAGAGCACTCAGTCTCGCTCTCCTTCTGCACGTTGTCAGGGAGTCCAGCTTTGACTTTTCCCCCTTCCTCTCCTTCATCATGCTTTACCTCTTCTCATCTTCTCCTTTCTCTGTCTTCTTCCACTTCTTCATCACTGCTACCATCTCGTCACGCTTCCTTCCTCCTTCTATTGCTCCTGTAGTGCCGGCCTACAGGGACTGGAGAATTGCGTGGTTCGGAGGATGGTTGTTATTCCAATCACACCCCTGATGCAGCGAGGGTCCAGTAAAGTACAAAATAATTGGCAGGTTCCACCAGCTTCAGGCAGGCTTTCTATTCCTGTGTGTGTGTGTGTGTGTGTGTGTGTGTGTGTGTAGCATTGATGAGGAGAGGCTGCTGAGGCTGCATTCAGAGGTCATTTCATTAATTACTGCTCTTGTTTTATGTACCGTACGAGTTCTCACATTTGGTGTGTCTGTGATGGCATGGGCATGCTGAGTGACCCGCTGCAAATTCTAAAAAATGCATTTTTTAATTTGAATTATGGAAATTAACCAGCTGATAAAATATTAGATGGTTGTTAGTTCAATGAATGGTTGTTAGTTAGCTCTCCTCGTCCCCCGGTGTTACATTCACTATCAGTGAATTGAATACATTTTACTATCAGTCATTTAAGTAAAGGTTACTCTGGAATGGGGGAAGTATCTTGAGCACCCTCTGGTGAATGAGTGCAGCCTCACATTAAGCTCCTCCTCCACCGACTATTTCAGACACCACTAAAAAGCTGCCTTCAAATAAGTATTTTCCAGTCGAAGTTTGTTTTAAGATAGTGTAAGTAGGTACCCGGCGTACAGAACGTGTGTCATTACTCTTTTTATTTCCTTGGGGTCGTTGCTTTGTTGCGTGTATGATGCCGCAGCAGAATCATGCTTCTTTTAATCGGTGTCAGCGACCCCAGTGCAGGGTGTCATTATCACACTTTGCTGTTCTTCTGTGTGAATAAAGAAACGGAGCCTTAGTTTCTGTTATAAAATGAAAAAGCACCGACCCACCTGTGTGCTACAGCTCATTCACAATACTGCTGTCTGTTGTAAAGCGATTTGGCTTTTCCAGACAGCAGTTTAATGGCACAGTTTGAGCGGATTCTTTGGTAAACAAACACACCTAATTAACTGAGGGTCAGCGTGGGTCAGAGGGCAGAGGTCCTAGGTCACATGGGTTCGCCTCCTGCCTTTGGAAAGGCCGCTGACTGATGAGACTCCGGAGGTGACTGCTGATAGGCATCATTGGAGCTGTGCAGGTCAGCTAATAAAGCATGTGGGGCACAGAGCTGCGGACAAGCATCAAAGAAAATAAACTAGTGCTATCTTCTGGCAAACACATTGACCCACAGACTTAATGGAACATGTCTCCCCCACACACACTGCTCCATTGATTAACCGTTGATAGCAGGCGTGATCTGATAGCGAGTGTGATCTTACATTTTCAGCCACCATATGTATGCTGGGTCCATCTGTTCTTGCAGTGGTTCAATTAAATAGGTATGCACTTATTATAAATGTCTCCCCTCATATGCTGCCACTTTTATTTTTTAAACTGTGATTGGCTACCATGGAGACCAAGAACCACACTGACCACCGTCACATCTTGTTCTGACACCTTGCCTTTTTGATCCAACCTCACCTTTAAGGGCTTCTCATTAAGGAAGGCTTTTTGTGGGGCTTTTACAAGAGCTGACATGTAGGGCCTGCACAAGTGCACCCAGTAGCTATGTAACATACGGTGGAAAACTCAAAGGCACTCACAGAAACTAACTGCTTAATACAGAAGCGCAGCCAAGTGCTCCAGCATGCAAAAAAAAAAAAAAAAACCAAAAAAAACACGCACAGAGTCATGAGGCACAAGCAGTGTGCTCGCTTGTTAAGCAACAGAAAGCAGTGGCCCTGAAAATTACATAAATGTCAATTATTCTGCAGCTTATGCGGGTAGGGTAGAACAAAGCGTTGGTAATAAAAAATATTGATCAGTTGGAGCTCTAATGTGTCTGACAGTCATTGTTGTGGTAGGAACAAGCATTGACCGACTGCGGTTGCAGGAATGCCGGCCTGCAGGGTGTTGTATGTCACAGTATTAGCACTGATCACTTTGGTGCAGTGGCCCCCAGACCCGCCGTCTGATTAAGATTCAGCAAAGCAAACCAAGTGTTTTCTGGAACACCTGTTAGGATAATTGTGTTTCTGATGGAGGATTTTTTTTCCCCCTCACCGTTGTGGGACAGATTATAATAAAGCAAATGTGTGTGTGCGTTTGCTTTGCCTATAGCACTCGGGTTGAAAGAGTTGGTCATTTGTAGTTCTCATCTCTGTGTGCTGTTGTTGGTGCTGGCTGCATCTTCTGTATTTATCGGCAGTTACTCATACATCAGCATCTTTTTAACTTGACCGAGTGGGTGAGCCGCGCGCCTAACGAATGTGTGTTGCGATGTGGGCACGGCCGCGCGTGCCTGTGTGTAAGCGTGTATGCGCAGCCTCATTAAATCCACAGTTGTTTCCAAAGACTGACCCTCAAGAGCAGTGGGTGGACAAAACACATTTTTATAGAAATCTGGAATGCAGAAGTTTATGGTATGTGTGCACATTTTGATTATAAAACCCAACATTTTGAGTTGAAATATATGGTATATGATTGCATCCTGACATTATTATTATGATGCATATTATTGGTTCTTTCTTGGATATTCCTAACATTCCCATTCGATGATGTGTTAATGTCAGAATTTATGCTGTTATGAAATATTCATTTAACATCAGCTTCACTCAATAAGACATTAACTGGAGCTTAGCTGTTTGCCTGTCAAGCGTGTTGCTGTGGAACCCATCAAAAAGGGGTCGAACAGGTAAGAACAGAGTGGAAGCGATATCCACAGGTGAACATGGAAGAGGGATGTTTGCGTCTGTTTCTGAGGCTGCGTTGCCTCTGTCTCATTAACCGAGGTGCTGGGGCCCAGAGCTGCTTCCTCCTGCTCAGGTGGGACAACTGATGAGGCCTGACTACGTGACCTTTAACAACCTAATCAACTTTTAACACCTCGCTTACCTTCTGCTTTATTGCCATTTTTTTTCCGTGTCACTCACAGGAAAGGGCCCCAGTTAGACCTTTATTTTTCAATTTAATCAGGAGCTTTGTTTTTACTGATGGACTGAGGACAGATGAATGAAGCACAACTGTCTACACACACGCACTCACACACACACACGCGCACACGCACGCAGTAGCAACAGTCTCTGGAGGCATGTAGTGATTCACACTCTTGACCTCCCCTCTGCTTTTTCTCCTCTTTCCTCGCCATTCTCTCTCCCCCTCTCTTTGCAGTTCAAGTGCTCAGGTTGCACAAAGGATAAACAGACACATGAACATTGTTCCTGTTTTACAACAGATATCTTTACATCTTTACAAGTTGATTTTAAGTAAGATCAAATTCTGAGGTGCGCTGCGTTTAGATACGCTGCTCGCCTGATGTGAGATTTCCAACGGAAATATTTACTGTCGCCATCTTTGTTGAAAAACATTGTCTTCAGTCCTGTAATCTGGCCATGAAGCTCTGCTTTTAAAATTTTAAATTGATGGAAAAATCTGCAAAAAAGATACATGCAGACTCATATGAAAGAAAAAAGGGACATAAAAGAGGCGTGCATCTCTGTGGAGAGGCTGCCTGGAGGCCTTTGAGTTTACAGTGATTCTGCAGGTTGTGCTGCACTGATAAGGATCCAGGCCTATAATCCTGATTCATAGTCAATCTCAGCCTATCAGATTTTGCAGCCTCTTCTGCTGCTCATGATTGACAGTCGCTATCTGGAGCAGATATCAGATCTACGCCATCATCTGTGACCATGTCGGGGATTTTTGGTGCTGCTGCTTGATCTTCTATCTCAGCCTGAAGCTCAGAGATGTAGCACAGAATTAAGATCCGTCAATAAGCAACTTCTCCCCGCCCCCCGTATTTTTCCTTGCCTCCTTGCTGTGTCAGAGAGATGTGTGAGTGTTGAGGGTGAAAGTGGGTATGTGAATAAAATCAGTAAGAAGTTTCCAGCTGCAGAGCTGTCGGTGAAAACAAAGCCCCAGCTACAACCCTGGCCCCAGTTACAGCTCCAGCTCTAGTCAGCAGAAATCCCAGGTAAGACGAGGTCAGACAGCTGGAGAAAAAAGGGGTTTTAGGTGGTCTTGTTGCAAATGACAGGACGAGGGTCTCAGAATAACACATAATTTAAATATTGTTGTTTTACGACAGAGCAAAAGAGCAAAAGAAGAATGCTTTGTTGTAAACTATTACACAGACGAAGTAACCACTTTTGTCATTATCACACCATCCTGACTGGAGGCCTGGTATAGTTTCGGTCTTCTGGATACAGCCCTCTCCCCTTGGGAATAATCAGCTGAATTGGAAGCTCTCCTTCGTCTTAAATACCCTCTTTTTACAGCTAACCAGCAGCTGCTGCTTTCCTATGCTTGAACATTCAGAAGAATCTGAAAAATTCATTCTATGGGACAAAAGAATGGATATTATGTTTTGTGAAATGGATTATAGAAATTTGTATTTTTAAAAATAAATAAATAAATAATAGACATAAAGTAGCACAATGCACTTTTCCAAGGCTACGTAATTTTTTTTTTTTTTTTCAGGCAGATCAATGCAGCTACACCAGCCGTGCTGGATATTCAGAATGGGTGAGATGTATGCAGCACTGAGAGCTTCTTGTAGCTCAAAAAATAGACACTTCCTCCAGAAGGCAATGTTCTTTTTCTCACTCTGTAAGATGGACTGTATTATTCAAGGTGGGACTCCGAGACGCCTTGTCTGAGTGCGACAACAAGCCCAGATAATGAAGCAGTGCTAACGATGCTAGTTTCAAACCCCCTCATCTTTAAATTTACTTCCCCTCCTCACCTTGTTTTACTCCCCTGAGCTGCATTCTTCCCCCGATTCTTTTTCTCCTCCATGGCAGACAAATCCTTTTTTGCAACGGCACAGAGGCAGATGTTCTTCCCTTGTGCTAAATTGCACATCCATTCCTGGTGGCTGACAGAATAACCATCATGAAAAGGTTATAGACAAGCAGCAAAAATTTGTATCTTGTCATTTTTATGCCCACAGAATTGCGCAATCGATGTTTATTTGATAAGGATGAGTAAAACCACTTACCACAATCTAATATTTGCAATTTTATGTCATTTCACTCCTGTAATCAGATTGGAAGACTGTTTTTTTTTTTCCTTTGCTATGCACTGTTTATCAAACTTAGTGAAAATATATGAGGTCTGGTTGGTCAGTAAAAATGGAAAGGGCCCTCCGAGGGTGTCCCGGGCTCATTTTGTGTCCTGCCTCTGTCGTGTCAGAGGCTCTCTGAAAGTTGCATTCCCCATCTTCATCACAGTCAGATGGGCTTAGTTCAGGTGCTCAGCAGGAGAGGTTTTTTGCTTGAATGGTTTAGAATTTCTGGACTTTAAGATAACATTCAAATGTTCTAATACACAGTGTTGACCCTGACTAATTGGATGCCCCAGGCAAGATTTTGCATGGTGTTGCAGTCATCTCCACCAGCCGTGCTCGGTCAAACAGAAAACACTTTTTTCTCCCCCTTTTAGATCTGCCTTTATTTCAATGAACATTAACGCAGTAGCTCAAAAGTAACCTAGCCCACTCGCTGCCGTTTCATCTTTGTGCTGCTTTACAGATGACGTTCGCATGCGTTTCTGTAGCCTTGAGCCGTCCGTTTGAGGAGGAATTTTAAATTGATCTGTGCTGTGATGAAATTCATTACAAGTGGAAATGTGAAAGTGTTTTATCTGACTGATGTAAACAGGACTGTCCTCTGCAAACACACATATTGACACTGCTTTCACGTCATTAAGGGTAACAGCAAGGAAATACTATACGTCTGCGGCCACTCGTTCAATTCAAGCGGTGAAAATCAATGACTCCTGCAGTTATGTTCTATAGTGATAGTTTTGTGGCTTTAGTCTGAAGGACAGGCAGTTAGCTAGCTGTGGTTTGTGAAGTGAAGAGACTATTTATAAGAAAACGGACAGATGAGATGCGTTCTGCATCCTGACTTTTCTTTTTTACTTCCAAGCATCTTATAAATAAGTCACCTCGATCAACCTAAGAGAACATGACAAACACAAGTGAACTGTCACACGGCCAAGCGAAGGCTGGCAATTGTTCCAAAATTCTGTTTAAAAAATAGCAATTTGCTTACCTAATTTCAAAAATGCAGGTCAGCTGCCCCTCCCATCCTCTCTTCCCTGAGAGCTGAGAGCTTTCAGGTTTCCATAATAGCGTGGGTTGTTGTCAACGTGACGTCAGCAACGTGCCCCTTCTCCCCTGGAGAGCAGGTAGAGCTGAGCAAGAGGCCTTTAATAAAAGGCCCCATTATTAAATAATAGTAGGTAATCCCTTTGTTGTGGCCTCTTTTAACATCTATAAAAGTAGCAGCCCCCCATCAACACTCTGCTGAAACCTGTGAAACATCTCAGTGTGTCTCTAGTAGATGCGTGTTTTCTACTTTAATCACATTTCCCCGCCTGTGCTCAGCCGGTGTGCGCCCGGCCGGTGGACGCCGCTCTAAACCTCTGTACCTGTGCAGAGAGAGTGGCCATTTTGGTGCTGTCTGTTTGGATGACTGTTCCTCGCAGTGCTCTGCCCTCCTCCAGACCCTCAGTGTCGACACAATGGATCCTTTGTGCTTCTGCCGCATCGGCGTGATCTCGCCTCGCGCGTTCCGCGGTCGAACGCGGCTCCTCCGCAGCCAGGCCGGTTGTTGGGGGCCCCGCCCGAGAGACCCGTAATCAAATCGATAGTAAACGCTCTGAACCAGGGAAGCGGCGAGACGCTTTCAGGAATTAGATTGCGGCACTGATAAGTTCCACAAAGAGCAAGTAAACATGTTCTTATCTTGTTATCTAGCTTTCACATTAACACATGGCGTGTGGAGGAGGCAGGAGAGGGTTAGCCAGGATAAATCAAATCCTCATCTTTCGCTTTGACTTGTCCTGCTGTCTGTTCTTTGTCTCTGTTTCTGCTCCTCACTGTGCAGAGCGCCAGGGTGCACACGCAGGAACAATAGAGGAGGGCAGAAGTACCAGCCATTTTCCTGCACCTGCTGAACGCTCCTGAGATGAGCGCATGGTGATTACGTACCCTAATGTGCGGTGTTTAAAAAGCGGTTTCCTGCAGCAGGCTACCCGTGATGGTGCCCTCTGTGAAGTATTAATGATGTGGATGAATGAATCAGGTCGGCAAAAAACCTGTTGACGGCAGCCATGGTGCGCTCTTAAAGCAGCACACAGACATCAGGCTTAACTGCTGGGCAAATTGGACATGCTTTTTGGCTGTAGCACCAATTTATGTGCACTCTGTCGCAGTTAGTCCATCTTCATTATTGAAATGGCCTCTCATCAGGTCTTTACACAGCGTTGCAGTCAGCAAAGGAGGGAGAGAGGGAGCGCGCAGGATAATCCTGTATAAATAAGCTCGGACATAAAACCATTTCAGGTGCTGGAGACGTGTGAAGAAACACCCTCCTGCGCGAGTAGCTTCTCCCGCTGGATTCCGCAGCTGTCGTCAGCATGCAAAACCCAGAGGTGTGGGGAGAAATTAGAATATTCCGTTTCTAATATTGGAAGGTGTGTTACTAATATATTCAGACGAGCAACAAAGTTCTCCTCGATTTACATTTTTTGCTTCAGATTCAGGAAGTGGTGGGAGATTGGCGTTCTGTTCAAGGTCAGGGGAACCTCAGTGAACCGAGACCTCCGATGGCAATAAAGTCGGTCCGCTCGGGGTGACGTTCAAGTGTCACACGTGACAGAACACTTGACTGTTGCACTCTAGTACCCTGTGATTTTTAGATACAAGATCTCTAAAGGTGTGAAAGCAAAGATATTTAGCCCAGATTAAAGAAGGACCTGCAGTGGTTTACAACGCTTTGTTTCACATGTTGTGTTTTTTTTCCTTCATTTAATGAAAAACACTGCTTCCTCCCACAAGAAAGAAAAGTCATAGAAAGGGGAAAACGGTATTTTTTATTTGTCTTTTCTGGATGTGGAGGTGGTGTGTGTTAATGTGGAATTTTAATTGATCAAAACACAACGTCTCCCAGATCTGAAAGTACCAAATGCGCTTAAGCCTGAGCTTCAGCAGCGGGTCTGACGACAAGAACGGGGGTCCGGCTGGGCAGACCTACAGGGTCCCGGTACCCGCTGCACACATGAGCAGGTGTGATGGCTCATGAGATAATTACCTGCTGAGCGGGTGTGTATGCAACTGAAAGATGGGGCAGGGGTTCCCTTCAGGTAGCCTTCCCGCTCAGGTCAGTGGGCAGCTAATGACATTTCTGAGCGATGGGATGAAAGAGGTGACAGTTGTTTGTAGTCGGCTGCACACTACCTTTCTCTCATTGTCTGCCGTCTGCCCTAATCTCCCCGCTGCCGTTTTCACACCTCAAGGAGATCATGTTATTAGATCCCCTCCCCGGCTCGTTTGTCATCCCGCAGCACTGCTCCTCCAGAGAGGAACTGCGGGAGCTGAAAAAGGAAAACAATGCAAACAGTCAGGAGGCCGCAGCATCAAATGTTCATCATTTACTGGCTCAGAGTCAGTTGGATCGCCATTCTCCTTTTTGAAATCGCTGGGTTCGTGTTCATCTGTTCTCTGCAAGACTCAAAGAAGAATATAAAAAAAAAAATCCCCTTTCTTCTTTTTTGTCTCCTTTTGAACATTATTATTTAAAATTTTCAGAAGAAAAATAGATTACCGGTAGATTAAAATACCTGATTGAATTGCTTCGCTCCTAACCAGTTCTGTTGGGGGTTGTTTTCATGCTGTTTAAGTGCACAGAAGCAAAGAAGTTAGCTAATTACAAGCAAGACGCCCATGTAAGGTTTGCATAGGTTAATAACTCTGAATCAAATGTTAACTGAAGCTTAAAATAGGAATGTATTGCTTACAGTTGCCATAGCAATTTTAGCGGTGATTCTTTATGTTGCTTGGCAAGGTCTAAATTAATCTTAGTCATGACTTGCTATGAAGAGAGGAGCGATTGTTTGCGCCCTGAAGCCTTTGCAGCATCCTTTTTTTAAAGGCATTTCTGTAATCACCACATCTTCATGTGTGTTTGTGTTGTTGTGGCCATGCTAAGATTGTTCCACTCACAAGCATTTCTGTCCTCTTTGCCCTGTCCAACAGGTGGGACAGTCGAAATGATGCGTAGGCGGTGAAGCGCTGAGCTGTATCGATGGACGTGTTAACAGACAGCAGTCTCACATTGATCGTGAAGACGTCGGAGCAAGACAATGCAAATGCACCGGAGAACACAGGTGGAGACTCTGCACTGCTGCCGCACATCCACAGCTCTGACTCACATTTGTTGACTGAAAATATTTGAAACGCACCTTCAAGTTCTTCCCAAATTTGAGAGCAGTAAAGAATTTGTCCGGGTAAATAAGATCATAATGGCATGATACATCTCAGAACACTTTTCAAAGTGGGAAAAGGCTGATTAGGAAACACCGCAGGACCCGCTCCCCTTAATTAGCGCTCTGCATTAGATTTTTAAGCTCTTTAACAAAATATGGGTGCACTCAGTCCTGTTTTAAAATAAAAAGTGGAAAAAAAACAATAACTTTGCCTTTTTAAGCTATCACTAATCCTCTCACCCAGCGCTTCTGTGACTACCTTTTCTCACAAAAAGGAGCAAATGTGAAAGAAGGTGCAGCCACTAATTCTCTCAAACTCATTTACATTCATTAGCTGATGTTAAATGAGTTTTTTTTTTTAGTTTCTTTTGATATTTAAAAAAAATAAAAAATCCTGACCTGCTGACCACACCACTATAAAGGCTTTTACATCAGTAAAATAAGAACTTGTTAAACGATTTGATTCTTCTTTATGAGTATTTTAACGTACTGAATAGAGACACTGGGCTCATACGTGCTGTAAAAACATTTTTCTCATCTTGCTGCATCCTCACATTCACAGACACCAAGTGAAGCAGAATAGTGTGAACTATGTCTGCTACCTGCGGTTTAAACTGTGCCTGCTAGAAGGTCTTCAAAGGACAAAAACACTACACAAAGATGAGTAACTTCAGCAACACAACAGCCGCAATCAGTTCTAATAGAAATATCCATCTAAAGGTCAGAACAGGCTAAAAAATATATATATGGTGTTCAAAATTTCTTTGTTGCTTTAAAAAAACCCATTTTCTCATCCTAGAAATTCACATTAGGTTTCTCTACGTTTATATGTGCTCAGAATTGAATCAAATTCTGTGTGCTGATGAATTAGCTGTTCCAATGCAGCTGCATGGAGATAGATTTTACTGGTCTGAAATCACAGCCCTTCTCTCAATCGCCTCCAAATATTGTGTTTGATGTTTTGGTCCTGCTGGACAATAGATGTGGCAACAAGATGCAAAAGCTTTTACATCGATTAGACTAGATTGTAATGTGATGTAGCGGTTGGGATTTTTTTTTAAGAATAAATGTTATTTCTTGGTTCTAATTTGTCTTTTGGGGAAGGTAGAAGAAAAAGATACCCCAGCCTGTTCCTGATGCCTGACCACAAACCCCTTTTTGAAATTAAATCACACAAGAACTAGCTGAAATCCTGCATCGCTCCGTCCCGAAGCGGACCTGGACCAGAGGCTGCTGATCCTACAGTGAGGCTTATTTTTGTGCCTGTGCTGCGTTCAGGTTCAGCGTGTCAGGCTTTCGGTGACAATCCAGATTATCCCCATTGCAAGCTTGTTCCTTTGGCGAAAAAGAGAGAAAAACAAAGTGCATCAAGGAGGAAAACAGATGACCAATAATCATACTGCACTTAGCCGTAGACATGCCGCACTGGCTACCGGGCTGATCTTTGCCCACAAAAAGATCGCGTGAGATGGAGCAAAGGCAGCGGGCGCCTTCTGGATTTAGCAAAACAGCTGGATGATTGCCCCAGGTGGCTGAGCTGCAGAAGAGCTCGCTCTGCATTTTATGATCGTGAGAAAGCCCCCATAGAACCAGGATAAGACCGAGATGACAGCCTGCAGAAAAGGGTGACAAAGGAGAGGAGAGGGAGAGGAGAACAAGGAGGGTAAAAATCAGTTCAAGCGCAAAGAATGATGTCACCAGTCTTCAAGTGAGCTATAAATTCACATTGCGGCATTTAAACGTTTTAGCCACTTGAAAAATACAATAGACGTCCAAATTTATGACATTAGCAGCAGGCAGTCAGCACATATGGTAGACATGTTGGTGGTTTTTTTCGCTTGTTATTGAAGGACAAAGCATAGTCGTGTATGTGTGGCCACTTGTGCAGCGTCAGAGACGCTAATTGTCACAGGCTCCAGCTCGTCTCTCTACCCCAACATGGCCCTCACTAAGTGTTCATGTCCCCGCAAACTCACCTGGCACAGAGCACAGGTGTACCACGGGTGATCGCCATGAAGCTCCCAATGTCAGGCAAAAGCAGGCCAAACTCCCAGTACCCCGAGTGCCCGCTGATCTGGTCTGGTCCAGTTTGGCGGTAGCTGCGCTGTCTAGCACGGCTGGGTTTTTCGGGGATCATAAGATCGACGCTTCCTGCCAGCAGCTGGGGTCCCTCCATATGCTCAGTAGTGAAGATCCATGCCAAATTTATGAGCTGTGTCACATCCAGCCAAACGTTCTTCTGCTGTGTTAACTGCTCGGGCGATCTTAGTTTGAAACTTCGTTTTTGAACAAGATGCTCCTTCTCAAGCTAATTGGTAGACATTTCTCATGTAACAAATATAAGGACGCTGTTTCCCCTTTGACCTCCATTGTCAGACCTGATTTGTCATTTCCACTCATTGCCATGAGACCTTGTGCACAGATTTGTCTGTGCGTGTGTGTGTTGTACCTGTCTGACTGACTGATCTGTGGCACATTCTGAACAGCTGAAGAGCTAATGGTCCAGCTGGAGACAGATGGCCTCTCGATAACACTATACCCCCAAGCCAATACTCACACTTTGTCACTCTCTCTCATACATACACACATATACGCATGAGGACACGCACACTCGTGCGGCAGCTCTCACATAGGCGCACACGCGCACACCAGAAAGTCACATATGCACACACCATAGAGGGAATAGATTGTAAATCTATCGTAAACCCCGAGGAAATGAGCTTTTCGATATGAGCTAAATGTTTCTCTGCAATTTTGAGGTCACTCACGACAAAGTTAGTGGGAGCCTGGATTTTAGAAAAGCATAGAGTATTCTCCCAATATTCATCTTGAAAGCTAAAAAACTTACAATATTTTGATTTACATTTCCTGATTTATTTTGACAGGGCAACTGCATCCGTTTGTTTACATTAAACAGGTTTTCCTGAAACAAAGTCGTTCAACCTCCAGCCACCATGTTTTCATGCAGTTTCCTTGTAAATGTCCAGCGTGCTCGAGTTTATTGGATGGGAAAATCAACAGTTGTCTGCCTGATTTATAAGGTTGTTGCATATAGCCTCAGTTTTAGTGCTTTTTATTCGAAGTCATTGATAATAAATCTGGATGCTCCTGTCGACACCTGTGATAGGTTATTAGCACATAAAATCAGCCCTACGAAATAAGAATCTATAAATCTGTGACACAGTTTTACTCTGAGCTCACAAAGTGCCAGGATCTGATAGCCAGCGCCAAAGTGCGAGGCGTGTGCAGGCTTAGGTTATATAAGACATGGGACTGTCTACACATTTTATCTAAGCGGTGATTAGAAGCATCAGTGTAAAAGAGAAGACAGTAGTTAACCTACATGAATACACAATAATTGATGTCCACAAGTTCTTTATCCTGGGACCAGTCTAAGAGAAAATGTGTGAGGAGGAGATGTGGAGTGGAGGAGAGGAGAAGCAGTGTGATCGCATGGTTATCTGTCATCAACATTGGGCCTGCGCGCACTATGCCTCTCTGTCATTAATCAGCGAGCAACAATCGGTTGCCGCATCACAGCCGCTCACTGG
>CAAE01014573.1:300833-326317 GCA_000180735.1 Tetraodon nigroviridis
CGAATGCCAGCCAGGACTGGGGCTACTTTGAGTCATTTATCAGTGAGAGTAAGATGGAACTGTTGGACTTTTGTTCGAAAAATGAGCTGTCCGTCAACTTCTTCTCCGAGGAGGACGTCGACAATTTATTTGACGATGAAGATGACGACTCAACCTTAAGCAGTGACGTCTGTTCGCTGAAAATCCGATATGAATCATTCCAAGATAACATGAGGGAGAAAACAAATGTGCTCCAGGAGGAGACGCAGTTCAATTTCTTCCCAAGTGTCTTGGCTAACTGCGCTAAGAAGGAGGAAGGAGCTGGGATCCTAAAGAGAAGTGCTGATGAGATTCAGTCTAAATCAGAGGAGCTCATCCTGGAGACAGGCCATGACGACAAGGCGGGAGACTTCAGTGGTAGGAGCCCCCTCGATGGCTCCCAGTGCTCACCAATGTCAACTTCGAAAGTCAACTACTTAATGGACTTCAATTCCACCGAGGAGTCAGGCGAATTCAGCGATGACAGCTCCTGCACAGGCTCTTCTTTAGACACCCTGCAGGAGGGAAAATATAAAAAAGGCCACTCAAAGAGATTACTGAGCCCTTCTAACCCTCTCAACTATGGTTTACGCTCCAAAAGGAAGGTACGATACAGTGATGATTACTTATACGATGTTGACTCACTCGAGAGTGAAAAAAATGCAGAAAAAAAGGAAAAAGCTCCTTCTGGCCAAAAAGAGGAAGAGGATGTTGACTGGTGCCCTAAAAAGCGCCGGAAATCCTATCGCAAGGAGCCACCGGTGGTGATCAAATACATCATCATCAACAGGTTTAAAGGAGAGAGAACAATGTCAGTGAGGGTGGGAAAGTTGGACCCTGTGGATGGTACTGTGAGCTTAAACACAGACACATTAAGCAAATATGAAACTCTGGCTCCTCTGAAAGATTTCTGGCAGGAGAGACAAAAAGAGAGACAGCTCATGTTGGCTGCCAGGGATAAACAACAACGTGGTTTTTATCTAAATGGTCGCCACCATCGACCTTGTAATTCCAGTCATCCTAAAAGGAAATTCAAGATTGAAAACAGGCTTAAGGTTCAGAGGATTCACACAGTGGAGCAATCAGCAATAGCACAGTGCTCTCCTCTGTCTGTCCGGGGCCAGGGAGGTGTCAGTAAAGACGAGGCCACCACTAGGGTAGAGGAAATAATAGCACCCCCAGGCCTCTCAGTGACATTAGACACAAACTCTATCATACACGCTGTCACAGCCAAGAGTCGCTCCCAGGAGAGGGAGGAGAGGGAGGGTAGGAGATTGGGAGGAAATAAAATAGTCAGGATAAGGAAATTCAAAAGTGAAGCCAGACTGAGAAGCAAGAAAATGAAAGAAGCAGACGGAGAGGAGGGAAAGAGCGTGACAAATGAAACAGATGCCTGTGTTGCTGTGGCACAGATTCAGGGCCCTACTGTTGGGTTGGACGAGGCAGGCATCAGCTCAACAACAGACAAACCCGCCTTTCCTGACAGTGCCAACGCCGCTCACACATCTGAGGAGAAATACCCCTTTGTTTCACCCACCTGCTCCCCTGACAAAGCTTCTTCTTCAGAGGGGGTGGAGACGGGTGTCCCTGTCATCCCTGGGGGCTACCTGCAGACCCTGTTAGATGCCTCTGACTCCTCGAGTGGAGCAGCTATCTCCTATTTCCCCCAGCAACCTTCTAGGCAGCAATATCCTCTGGGACTCTCCCTCGAGGAGAAACAGTTTTCTTCTTTGCAGCTTGCCCAGAGCTGCGTCCTCTCTCCGCCGTCGGAGTCCGAGCTCCAGCAGTCTCCTCAAAACTGCCCCAGCTTCCCGCAGATGTGGCACCCGCAACTGCGCGCAAGTCACAGCCAGAGCTTTGACCCGGAGACCCCTGAGACTCCTATCCTGCCCAACAGCTTCTCAGCTGCCGTGCCTCTGAATGAGAACCTGCCGGTGTCTAACTACAGCCAGCTGAGCCCAGAGGCTGACAGACTACTTTACGAGAAGAGCTACCTGGCCGAGGCTGGGCTGCAGCCTGGAGCAGATCTGCAAGTGTGTCAATCTGCCATTGTAGAAGGCCAGACGCAATACCAGAGAGGTTCCCTGTGCACAGACAACGGTAGGCTTATCAGCTATGACTCAGTGGGCTCTCTATCAGCCTCCTCCAGCAATTACAGCTCCCTCAGCCTCAAGTCTTGCGAGCGTGAGGGTGAGGAGGAGGGCAGAGACAGCTTCTTAGCTCACTGCAGTCCTAAAGTGGTGATTCAGCAGAGTGTGGATGCCCTTACTCCACTCAGGGAGTCCTCAGACCTGCTGGACATCTCTAACTTCACCCCTGACAAATTTAGACACTCATCCTTGTCAGAGCTTTCTCCCCCGGAGACCCCGAACCTGTCGCCCCAGGTGGTGGGGCGTGAGATGAAGATGGCAGGCAATTCAGGAGAATACCAAGATGGTAATGACATGAGTGTGGACTGCAACAGGGAGGTGAAGTGGAACTGTGACGTTATGCAGAGCACACAAGAGCACACGACAAATGCATACAATGTGGAAGACGGTCAATTTCCACTGCGCAACTTTAACAATCAGGATGTGTCCGCTGATAAAAAGGAGCTTGGGGGTACAGAGTTTGATGAACAGACTGGTGAGATGTTAGCTGGCGAGAAAGGCATCAAGTCAAAGAGAAAAGGTAATTGTAAACAGACGAGTGCAGGACAGAGTCCAAAGAAGGTCCGGGCTCCCAGAGCTCCGAAATCGGATAAGGCCAAGACGCCGAAGCAGAATTCACGCTCCACTAAAAAAATAAAGGCCATGTTGGAGAGTAAGGCAGCAAAGAACCAGGCTGGTGGTTGTGGCACAAGTCTGACTGACAGCAGTAGCACTGGCGACTGGTCTGGCACCGGATGGTCTGAAAGCAACAGCCTGGTGGGAGACGACCAGAGAGAATTTGAGGAGCCCTCCAACATTCTGTCCAACATTGTATCGGGGATGGCGGAGGTCCAGAGGTTCATGATGGCCTCCATTGAGCCACTGTGGAATCCCATGTCTGAGGCCTGCATGCCCTCTGACGCCAACAGCCTCAACCTAAAGACCCTCAAAATCTTGGCCGGTACCGAGGCTGACCTGAAGAAAAAAGGAGCCGTGTTAACAGGGGCTGGGAGAGGCAGGAAGGTGGGGAGGCAAGGGGGGGAAAACCCAGGCCAAATTCAACCCCGCTCACCCTCTCTTCCCTCAGCTCGCTCTTGGGTGCAACATGTTTGATAAACCCAACTTTATTAATCCGGGGCCTGCACATAAAAAGCTGTACCGTCACAAAACCAGTGCAAAGTTTCCTCGGATTGAGACACTGAAGGGGAAGCGAGCTGAGAGAGACCCAAACAAGGACATAGCACTGATGACCTCTTTTGAGAAACTGAGGTAATATTTTGTTATCAGCCGCTGTTGCACCCCTTCTCGCTTCCCCCCGCTACCTGTTCGCCTCCCCTCCTCCCCCAAGCATACCTACACTGATGCTATGCCGGAGCTGCATGAGTACTACGTCTCCCCTGACTCCTCCCACTTCCTTTTAACCCTCCCTGAAGAGGAAAATAATATCTGCATGAAAAACTTCTTGTACTTTGCCAACTACCTATTGAGTGATTGTGTCAAGCTTGACTGAGATTTGAAATGACCATGGCTGCATTTTTCTTGCTTTTGTTGTTTCTGCTTTGTTCTTCTAGTTGCTTTTTGGTTTACTTTCTCTGAAAAAAAAAAACAAAAACAAAAAACAAAAAAGGAATAAGCCTTTGAAACTGTTCTGTCGCCTTGATGAGAAACTTTGTTTTTGTGTGTTCTCAGCAAAACTAGCTCCCCCGAATTATGTACCTCCCCTTCCCCTAAAGATGTAGCTATATACACAAATGCATTGAGTGACATCTACGCATCCCCCTCTTCATCTGTTTCTGTATGCAGAATGTGGATGTCCAGTTGTTGCCGTCCTCCATACACTGCCCGGCTCATTTCAAGAGGGAATACTAATGAGCTCTATCTAAGCCCCAAGACATCTTGAACCACAAGATGGGACCATTTTTGTATTGACAACATATCAGACATTGTCTTTCTTTTTTCCCCTGGACGGGTTAGAACGACTTCCTGGTTTTTTTTGTTTTTTTTTAAATCAAGTCGTTCTCTTTTTTTTTTTTGGCTTTGTTTTTTGTTTTCCTTTTGGAGTTTTAGTAGAAACATTTATCTAAATGTACATTTCTACGCCTTTGCAATTCATAACCTCCACCATCAGAGTATTTTTGTCAATGTTGTACAGGGACATGCAATATTTGCAAACAAAAAAGAAAAAAGAAAAAGATTATAATCTTAAAAATCAATGTGCCAAAAGTAACAATGCTGTGTAAACGACCTCTTATCTATGTGTGTGAATATTGGCTGTTGCTCTTTTTTCTCCACTGGAGCATTAGCTGCTCGGGTTAGAGGTTTCTCGCAGAGACTCGCCACTACAGGAATTCTTTATTTGGGACTTTTCTCTCTTCTCTCGATGAAAGGCACCAACAGCTGGCAGTGGTGCAGCGCCACTCGCGAAACCAAAGCAGAAAGACTCCGAATTCTCCTCATTCCTTACTCTCCCCCAACTTTGTTTGCCAAATTCAATTTAGCTCAACATCGTCTGGCACTGAGAAGCAGGAAGGCAGAGGGGGGATCTGCTCTGAAGGCCACTTTGGAGGAAGCATGTGGGGGGGGGCGGGGGGAACAAAAGGAGATGCTCAAACAAGCTTTCTCTGGACCAAGGAGAGCGTAGTGCAGATGTTTGAGGGTAAGCAAGGAAATTATTTGCCAGTTGGGGCTGTGCCTCACTGAAAGGATCGTTTTGTACTGAAAATCCAATCCATTCCTCAGAGAGATTCTGATGTCTGCATCAGTCGTGAATGAACATTGCGTTTTTGCAGCTCAATTTAATGTGAATGTGAATGCAGTTTTAAGTGCAAATGGGATCGGTGATATTGTACATGAAGGAAGCATGTATTTGCATCGGCTCCACGTGAGACTCTTATTGAACCTAAACTCCTTCTTTTCATTTTACGATGAGTTGAACCTTCATCACTGGGACTTTTTTTTTTTTTTTTTGAGTTGCTTTTCTCACCCACGTCTAAATGTAACACTTTTTTGTAGTCCGTCTTTAATTGTTGGCAGAAAAATTATTGACACCTTAGGAAAGGGATGCAAAAGGCACAATTAACAATAATATTACACTCACAATAAAAGCTTGCTGTCTGCGCTCCGTCGCTGCCTTGCCCAAATATTAGAGAAATTCTTTTTTGCAGAGCCCATTGTTTTTCTTTCCTTTTTTTTAATGTCTTATTTGGAAAACGTTTGCAATAGATCTCCATTTCTGTTTTTTTTTTATGTTAAATGCATTTTTTGTTTTTGCTTAAGTGGCAGTAATTACATGGCGCTGCACACAGACGTGCAGATAAATGAAGCCTTGATGTAAAAACAGGCACATTCTGATGCAGACTTCGCAGTAATTGATAGTTTGTGTATAACAAGGATCACAATCGATATTTCTCTGTCTGTTTTCTCCCCGCTCCGCCGTAATCTTTTGTTCCCCCCCTCCTCCTTTTTGCCCGTCTTTTTTTTCTGCAGCATATCAGGGTTAGGACCAAGACAAGCTGCTGATGGGAAAGCTCCATGTGGGCCTTGTGCCCATTTAGCCTGCCTTCTCTCATTTCTGCCTGTTGTCAAATTGAATGTACTTCTATGAGTTAAGGTTTTATTTCTCTTTTTTTGGGGTTTTAAACGTGCCACTGTTGAGCTGCCTCATGTTAATGGTGCTAAGAAAGCTTACAGATTTTTCTGTTTTCTTTTATTTCCCAGAGTTAACAAAAAGAAAAAAAGAAATGCAAACTAGATTAGGTACCTAACCCTCTTTATGAATGTATATTCTAACGTTCCGTTTGATGTATTCACTTCATGATTCTTTGACATTGATTGGAATGACTTTTGCTCTTTTAATTAAAAGATTACCAAGCTTTATATATACTGTCTAGAGTTGTTACCAGAAGGAATCTTAATGAACTCTTGACACTACAAAATCTTGTATATTTTTTGTGTGCCAATTTGTAACATATTTTGTAAGTGTATATTTTTCTTAGAAAGTGCTGTGAAGTATTTGTGTGTGTGAGTAACCTTTTATGCGCCTCTCTGGGCAGTGGAAAGGATATACGATGACAAGTTTCTGGTTTTAAAAACCAAAAATACGAAAGTATCAACAGAAAATTAGAAATATTTACATTTTGTTGGGAGTTTTGTAATAAGACCATGATCTTGTTGTGGGAGTGTTGTGTTACTGTGCAAAACACAAATAAGCAAAGAAAAAAAAAAAGAAAACTTATAAGAAAAAATATAATTTGTGAACAATTTGCTGTTTTATAGATTTACATGTAAATTATTTGAGTATGATTTTGTTTTGTTCCTTTCTTTTTTCTTTTTGTTTTGTTTTGTTGTAACTGTTGCAAAGGTTTTAAATATTTGTGATCAAGCCTGTATGGTGATAATGTAATATTGGTAACTTGCTGAGTTTTGTAATAATGTTTATGGAGTAAATATACAAATTAAAATAAGATTTTGAATGCTGCTTTCTGAAGAGATTTGGGCTATGTTTTTATTTGAATGCCAACATGATGGAAACTGTAAGTAAAATGCTCGTAACCCTGCAATGCTGCTTGTTGTTTAGTGGAGCTTTTACAAAAACATATATAAAAAAAAACACACTGCAGAAAAATAGTGGAGACGTACATTTGGAAAGCGTGCAAAAAATAAAATAATGTCAAGCTAAGGCCTGAAGACTGAAAAAAAAAAAAACATTCTTTTTGGATGTTCCTGATAGAAAAAATGTAATCATAAAAAGGTCAGGGATTTTCTATGTGGTCACAGAAAGTGATGATTAGGTGAGGATACCTACTGTAGCTCAGGGATGAAAGGCATTTTAATTTCAGCACAAGTCAGCCTCCTGTTATTTTAATGCCACATCTAATTAGCACGCAGGGCCGGGCGTCACTGGAGTTGAATTCTCATCCTCATCCTCTGAGCCGTGCTGCCGCGGTCCTCGCCGCTGCTCGCTCTGCCATCCCTAATTGGAGCTGGAGATACAGACTCAAACCATAAACAGATCCTGTGATGTGCGCCTTCCAAATTGTCAGGTGGTATTAGAATTGTTTTTGTTCTTCAGTCACCCATAACAGATCGGGGAGTGGGCAAATGATACGATGCAAATGGTAATAGAAGGGATCAGACGCACTTGTGTTTGGTAAATGAGACCCTGTAAGGCAAAATTCAGCCTGGTTTATATTTTATTTATACCCTAGTGTTTTCTTTTTGTGCCACTTAAAACTCAGAGCCGACAGCCTTTTCATAAACAAGATCAAACCTTTTTTCCCCCTCTGTTTTAGTGAAGCTTTACTTACTTACCAGGTTCTTGTATTTGGCCCAGTTAAACCATAAATCCCAGTGCGAATCCTAAATGTTTCCCATACAGCTTTTCTTCACTGTTTAAAACTCCTCACAGACATGCTGGAAAACATTCAGGCGTAAAAGCAAACACCTGTCTTCATGTAAGGTTGACAACATCATCAGAGGACAAACGGGGATGACTCTAAATGCACGGCTGTAGATAAAGAGAAAAGATACAAACTATGGCTTACGCCTGCAACCTAAAGCACTGAAGATAGCATTCACTACTGACGGGGGACAGCTATAAAATTAAATTAATTAAACATTACACAAAATTAGTAGTTTTAGTTTTAAAACATGTCACCGACAGCCTAATATAAAAACAGCTGCCCGTAAGACTGTTTGCACCTTTCTATGTGGAGATTGTTTTCTTTCAGCGCTCCCTTTGATGAAGGGATGGGTGGATGATGGATCCTTCTCTATTTTCATTGTTATTAGCATTCATGTAGAAATTCGAGTGGGCGTTAAATGAATTTCTCTGTCCCCCCTGAGAGTCTACAGAGAAAAACCAGCCAACTTTGGGTCGCTCTCCCCCATCAAACCATCTGATGTTGATTGGTTCCTGAACAGTGCCTGGTAGTCACGACTTATACGTGAGTCACAAGGTGAAGCTGTTAAGATGAGAGAGTAACTTCCTTGTATCTGGAGACAGAAAGTTTATTTTAATCTGAACACAACTGGGACCTAAATTCAAAATCATGGGAGAGGGTACGAATATGAACCAATAAATACATGCTTCCTGAATTATCACACAGCTAGATAGAGAAATGTTTAAATACAATCACATTTAAAACTATAATGACTCATTTTGTCCATAATAGATTTTTTGTTTCGGTGATCATTATCAATTTTCTGACAAAGTGGGAATAATTTATTCAACACTGGAACTCGATTATGTCTGTTCCCACATTAGGAGATAAAGAGGTGGCATTGAGAGAAGATGTAAATTCAGAGGTTAAAAGTGTCTGAATGGCTCCTCACTTGCTTTTGCAGCTTTATTGTCCACAGCTAAAACGCAGATGGAGGAAAATTGTGTTTTTTACAACACACTGAATATATATAGTGCTTTACTCGTACTTAGTATTTACCAAGTTAATTATTCCTACAACGTGTGATTCCGATTAAGTGAAAAGGCATGCGTTGACGATTTTATTTCAACTAGCTGTGTGCGCACCCTGTGTCCGCATTTATTTACTGCCATTCTGTGGAAAGGAGGAGTATTTATATTTGCAACCACGTGGTGGCGCTATAGCAACGAAAACGCAACATTTTGACAACAACGCTCGCCTACCAATTATGTCAGCGCTTTAACACATTTTTTATTTCCTAAGTTTTGTCTTCAAGGCAACACTCTCCTCCTGCGCGCACTCGCCTTCGCGCAGAGCGTACAGAATGTTTTCGTCCATGTCTGCCTGACAGAACGTACTGAGGGAGAATTAACCTGGTGAAGCCGACGTCCTATCGTCGTTGCCTTCCTGAAAGAAAGAAAATGGAATCCTGAAACCGCTCTAAGCTAAATAATTAGGCCTTCCTCGGTAAAATTTTTGACAAGAAATCGATTTTGGGTGTACGATTCTGCTATTTTTAGCATCACTGAACAGGTAAATAAATGATGTTTTAACTGACAGACAGTATATTTTACTACATTCTGTTTATTTCCACCAGCTAGCTAAGTTTAGCTTGTGCTAGGTTTTGGAAGTGTACGTCACTGGTTGACGTCGTCCGTTCATAACATTTACGGACAGCGATGCTACATCACGTCGCCAAAGTTTTCTTCTTCATACATAGCCTTGTTTCACTTTTGTTTAACGTTCAGTACCATTTGACAAAATGCAATTGATGCCTTATTCCCAAACTATCGACATTCACGGTAGGTATGCGTATAATTGGGACATCTTTTGCGGAGTTTGTGGTTAAGATGGTCACGGCTAACCTTAGAAACCCTTAGTAGTGTAAGCAAGTTAGCCAGTCGGTCAGTTTAAGCTAACTAGCCTTAGCACAGTGAAAGTTTTCAGATTGTCGGGTTCGGACGGTCTCTACGGAAATATAATTGAGAACAGCGCACAAATGTCAACCATATCCGACATATATTGAGGTATAATTATGTTATTTTTAATCAATTAATTCCTGTTTTAAGATATTCAGGGATGTAGTTGCTAGTTCGCTACCGTGGATGATGCTAACCGCTGAGAGGCTAGCGCATATTTGGCTACACGATGGCCATTTTGTTTTCATCATTTCTTGAACAAACACTCTCTATTTATACATTTATTTAACACACAAGTTGAAGCATCCACAATATTCTTAGAAAAATGCAGTCCTGGTGTTGCCTGACGTTACCAGGGCAGCTTTGGAGTTAATGTCGGTTAGCTCCAACCTGGAAGAATGGCCGTGCAGACGTTTGCTGTTCACTAGATGCTTTGGTGTGGGGGAAAAAGACTATTTTCCCTTCTCGATTGATAGTTTGCCTGTGATACTTCGGGAGTAGGTTCTTACACAGCTGATGACCACCTCAGATATAAACTCTGGAAAAAAAAGTGTCCATATTTATTTAAAATAAGTCACTATTGGACAAATAACGTCTAAAATTTGAATTTTTCCGTTACGTTTTTGTTGGCTAGTAAACCACTGATACCTGTTTATGTGCGTGTGTGAGAGAAAGATTTTTAGTTATTGATAAATCATGTGGACGAGTCCTGCTTTACACGTTTTTTACAAGTTGTGATACATCTGTTGCTGCAGCTGCTGGACGTCGTTGAAGTTTGGAGCCCATTGATCTCCCTCCTCGCTGAAGCAATGGAGGGCTCGGACAGTTCGGACCAGAGCGGCGGCGACCGGCCAGAGTCGCTACGCAGGAGGCAGCAGGACCGTTTGGGCAGGGAAGAGGCCTTCTACCAGTTTGTCAACAATCTCAGTGACGAAGACTATCGGCTCATGAGAGACAACAATCTGTTAGGCACTCCAGGTAATAAATCTTTATTCACAACGTGGAAAAACAATAACTTGGAAGGAACTCTGGGGTTAAATGTCACACCAATCTGTCAGGGGGTTCTTAGTGTGGGTTTATATCCTAACAGAGAATGCTGTCATGTAGTGGCTCTCTCTAGTTCTTTACTCTGGTCAAAATGCAGCAGCATGTGGATGACTGAAGACACCCAATCCATTTCTGTCCCAGGACAGTGGGAAGGGGAATGTAAGTTTGGAGCATCCTTTAGTGGAGCACCCTGCAAGGAGAGGGCATTGGAGGGAGAGTGGCATGCCCTGGTAAGTCTGGTGGTTCTCAGTATTGTCCTGATGCCGTGTTAGACGAAAAGAGCTCTGTGGTGTAAGAAAGTCCAAACATTTACCCCAGTGATTTTATATCAGACGCTATGTCACAAGTCTCTGTTACTTGTTCTCTTTTGCCTGTCTGCAAACATCCACAGTAGTAGCCACATTCAGCCAAAACAACGAGTATCTTAATCCTTTCAACTTCTTTTCTAGGAACTTGCTTTTGGTGACTATGCTGTTCGCATGGCCGCTGCACCAAAGTCACTCTGACGTGGTGGAAAAAGAATTACGTGGCAAATGAACCAGCTAGTCTCTCTGTTCAGGCAAGGTTGCAGCTAGCCTGCTGACGTTAGTATGACCGATCCATTTCTGAAGGGCCAACCACAGCGGCTTATTTGCAAATAAAACTTTAAAGCTAAAGTCTGCAGCTGTGTGGTAAGAAAAATGTGCCTCTGAGCCTCTGAGATCATGATTTGAAATCAGTCCTTGCATATTCTGCCAAAGTTCCCAAACCTTTGGAGTGCATTTCCCTCTGGGTCCAGAACTTTTCCTGGGTGAGGAAGACCGCTTTGAATTTTGCAAAGGATTCCGTGTTTCTCCAAAGGTTGGGTCCTGAGATTAAAAACAAAAAAGGAGCTTATTACTGCAGCTGCAATACCTTCCTCACACGCAGAAGGTCCGCCTGCAGAGGAGTGGTCAGCAAGCAACGTGTGGGCTGACTGAAAACACATTTTCTATGTAATAAAGGGATGTTTTTTTGTTTTTATTGATGTCTGTTGTGTTTTTCAGGAGAGGCAACAGCGGATGAGCTCCTTAGTAGACTCCAGCAGGTCAAAGAAGGTCAGGAACAGCAAAACCCTGCTCCCAGCAACGACCGGGGAGAAGAGCCCTTCGGTGAGCTCGGCTTTTTTGCGCTGGATTTTGTGATTCCTGGACAAGGATTCCTGACTCTGATAACTTTTCCCAGAACCACCTGAAAGTGCTGAGGATTCAGCCAGTCTCCTGGATTGGCTGAACACGGTCAGGCAGCCAGGCAACACAACCAGAACCGGCCACCGCGGGAACCAATCGTGGCGGGCCGTAAGCCACACCAACCCCAACAGCGGCGATTTCCACTTCAGCCTGGAGATCAGCGTGAACCGTGACCTGGCCGAGCAGCAGGCCGCCGCCGAGGGCCAGCAGGACCCGCCAGAGCGGACACCCGAGGCAGCCCCTGAGCTGCCCCCCGAAGTCAAGATATGGTGGTGAGTCCTGCGCCGCAGTTCCCATGGAGACAGAAGTAGTGGAGGAGCCAGTCGTGGAAGAGATGGCTGTAATTGTGGAGCCAGAGGCGACCGTTTCGCCCGCCTCCCCGCCAGCACAGCGTCCCCTCTCCCCCTCCCCACGCAGGGGGTTGAGGAGACCCTGCAGCCTCAGCCCAGAGCGGCGCAGGACCAGAGCCCGCACCGCCAGAAGTCGCTCCCCTTTGAACCTGGACCAGTTGGACGGTCTCTCTAACTATAGCTCTCCTGGCCAAACCCCGGCGGCTAACGCGGCCCCCCCGCCCCAGGTGGAAGGCAGTTCCCGGAGTGGGCATGACGTCCCCAGGCAGAGCGCCGGGGACGGAGGAAGCTCATGCCGTCCAGAGGCGCTGATCGGAAGGCCTCCTCCCGAAGTCCCAAATGCTTCCTCTCAGGAAGGCGAAGTGGCCGCGGGGGAGGGCGGTGCGTCCGGGCGCCGGCCTCCCACCATCATGCTGGATCTCCAGGTGCGCCGCGTCCGTCCGGGCGAGTATCGCCAGAGAGACAGCATCGCCAGTCGCACGCGCTCGCGCTCCCAGAACTCCAACAACACTTTTCTGTACGAGAGCGAGCGGGGCGGATTCCGCAGGACTTTCTCGCGCTCCGAGCGCGCCGGCGTGAGGACTTACATCAGCACAATTCGCATTCCCATTCGTAGAATCTCCGACGCCAGTCTGGGCGAGGCCACGTCCATGGCCCTGCAGTCCATGATCCGTCAGATCATGACTGGCTTTGGGGAACTCGGCTACCTCATGGACTCCGACTCCGACTCTTTAGACTCCACCCGCGGCGCCAACCCCTCAGCCGACCCCGGCGAAGCGCTCGGCAACGCTCCCGCCGCTCCCGCCGCCGACGTGGACGAGGAGCCGCTGGCAGCAGCAGGAGACGGCGCGAGGACAGCCGAGGCTCCTGTGGACGAGGGCCTGGCTGCTGCTGCTCCTCCCACCTACGGCAGCAGAGCTCGACCCAGGCCCCCCGGCGGCCTGGAGGAGCCCAGCTCGCTGCCCTTCCTCCGGCTCGCCCACTTCTTCCTCCTGAACGACGACGACGACGACCAGCCGCAGGGACTCACCAAAGAGCAGATAGACAACCTCTCCATGCGCAGCTTCGGCGAGAGCGACGCCTTGAAGACTTGCAGCGTGTGCATAACAGAGTACGCGGAAGGCAACAAGCTACGGAAACTTCCGTGCTCTCACGAGTACCACGTGCACTGCATCGACCGCTGGCTGTCTGAAAACTCCACCTGCCCCATTTGCCGCAGGGCTGTGCTAGTTTCGGCAAACCGGGAGAGCGTGGTTTAGCCTGTCGGAGCGCAGGCGTCGAAGTAACTCACAAGAGCTTTTGAAGAAACACTGTTCACTCTTTATACCGTTGTTTGCTCATGCTGAAGTCACGGTTAGGTTTGGTTTCTCTATGCAGGTCCTAGTGTGGTATTTATTGTCCAAGGTTAGCCACAAACACAGCATGCTGTTTGAGCCCGGAGTGACCCGGCCGTTGACGGCACCACAGCCGAGTCTGCTCTCACTTAGATTGAAGAGGCTGCTGACACCAACCTGCAGGTGGGTCAGGCTGGTTCTGTTAGCGCATCAGCTGCACTCCACACACACACACACACACACACACACACACACACACACACACACACACACACACGCCAGGTATTTACCGATAGGACATTATTCATTACACCGGTTTAAAAGTATTAGCTGTAAATAGGCTTGTAAGATTTTTGAATCATGCTTTGTATCCGTGAATTTGGTTTTGAATTGTAAATAAGCTCATGAGAAGTTAGAAGCCCCTTTGCCACGTTTCTGCAGAGGAGCGCCTCCGCGACTAGATGGTAGTGTGCAGTCAGCAATTTGAAGAATATTATGTCCGCCTGTTACTGGACACGGACTTGAATCATAGGTTGTGTCTTCTTGTCCTTTTTAATTCACCTGTAAAAACACCTATATTAAAGGTGCATATAGAGTTGAGCATTAAATGGTCTTGAAAAGTGTTTAGGTCCAAGGGTGAGAGTCTGTTCTGGAGTCTTCATTTTCTACTGAACGTGGTTGAGTCGTGATAAAAACAGGTAAGTGCAAAGTTCTAGTCCCATTCCGGTCTGTGTTGATATGAACTTTGTGGGGTTTTTTTAAACCCTAAATAATATTTGACTTTGATTCCACACTGTCTCTATATGGGAAGACTTCAAAGCCATGATTCAAGGAAGAAAATGTGAATGAAGGCTTGTTCTTAAAATGCACCAAGTATAATTATATTTAAAGGTTTTTTAGAAACGCTGGCAATAAATAGAAACTGCACAGTTAAGTGCAGCGCTGCTGTTGGTTCCTCTGCGGGATGCTCCTCATTCAGGTCTTCCTTTATATTGGCCTGTGTGTTAAACGTTAAGCCCGTTGCCTGATGTGGAATATATGGTAACATGTCTCATAAACGGCCCCACTGAGGTTATATTTAGCCAATTTGTTTAAGATTGGCGGACTCGGGGCCAGAAGAGTCAACTAAAGTAGAAAATCAGAGTCCTGGGCTCGGAGCTCTGGTGTGACGTCACCACAGGGTTCCTCCCACAGACCAGGAACCAGGAAGTAGAAGGTTCCTGCTGGTGGAGATGGCCCTCCGAACAGCTGCAAGACCACTGTGGAACGTTCACAAACTCTGCCCTAAGGTACCGCATCTCTCTGCTTGGCTCGTTTAAACGAAAGGGAAACCGATTTCGAGACCTCGTTTGTAATATGTAAGTGGGAAATTGGTCACTTGTGATGTTAATGGGCTCCTTTATCATAAAACTTAACAGAGAAAATGGGAAAAAAAACTCCATAATAAACAGGATCGTACCGCAGAACAAATCCTAATGTGACGTTCGAGCATATTTGGTAATTTTGGCTGCAGTACCCTCTCTAGCCGCGGAGTGGCGCTGTTGCCACAAACACCCTAACCCTTCTTATCCGGTATAAATGACAGTCATGCGACTGCCAGTGTTTCTCTACCTTTTCTAGTTATTAAAGGCGTGCATGTTATTGATTTTTTCTTATAGACGGTCACTGTCGGGGCTGTCAGGTTTAAAACAAGCTGCCCGGTTGAAGTGAGCCATTTAGATCATTTGGTTCTGACCGTGAAGAGTGTGCCAGACACGGTCAGCTTCTACACCACAGCCCTTGGCATGAAGGTCGTCACTTTCAAGGTATGTAGGTAATCAGAAATACAGCATTAGCATGTGCCTTTGGAGATGTGGGGGGCAGCATTTGACTGTTTACTTTGAGACCTTCAGCGCTGTCCTGTATTTTCTAGGGGAACCGTAAAGCTCTGGGTTTCGGCCAGCAGAAGTTCAACCTCCACCAGCTGGGGCAGGAGTTTGAGCCCAAAGCAAAGCATCCAACGTCAGGCTCCGCCGACCTGTGCCTCATCACCAAAACCCCTCTGGCCCAAGTAGCCACCCATCTGAAGGTATCTGACCTGCCGCCGCCACATTTCCAGCGTGAGATCAAGAGCGGCGGGTTTATTCGGGCTGTCGTTGTAGGCCTGTGGCATCGAGGTAGAGGAGGGTCCCGTGGAGAGGACTGGTGCCGTGGGGACCATCACCTCCCTGTACTTCAGGGACCCAGACCACAATCTCATTGAGGTGTCCAACTACACACAACCCACTTCAGAGGACTCATAATCAGGCTTTTGTGTTTTTCACCCAGCAGCATCCAGCCTCCAAACTGGTTTGGATCCTGGTCAGATGTCAGATGCATCTTTGTTTAAATCTTTTGTTTTGCAGCTTTCAGTCTGTTATTTTTTTTGCTGAGCACAAATGACAAAAAAACTGTCTTACTTTTTTTTTTAAGACCAAAAGAAAAGTTTAATAAAAAGATGCTAAATACCTTGAGTAATGATCTTCTGCTCCCACGATCTGAAAGTTTCGTTTGTTGTGAAAAGGTTTATTTTAAACGTGAATGGTGATTTTGTTATTGAGTAATTAGCGTTCAGGTACCACCAGCGCCACCTGCTGGTCCGAATCTGGAACTGCAGCAGTCCGGAGCCGTCAGCTGCTAGTCCCTGTCCCTGTCTCTGCCGAAAGTACCAGGAACCTGGCGGACGTCTGCTCCGCAGCCGAGACGTGGCGACGGTGGTGGAACTGATGAAACGTTGTGATTTATTCTCTTAATCCTGATCCACAAATACACCGCCAAACCCTGTCACCGCCGCCAGAGAAAACAGCAGAACTAGGATGCTGAGGACGCGGGATGGCGGTCTGTCGGCTAAAATAACAGAAAATAACGGTTGGACTTTCATCCTTGAGATCAAACAAAATAGCTTTGATCTTCAGAGTTAAAAATAATTTCATAACACACCATCTTTTCTGGATCGCCGTCCCAGTCCGCTTAGAGACGAGCCGGAACTCTCCCCAGAACCGGGGCCCGCCGGGACGCTTTATCATGGACAAACGCTGTGTCGAGGTTCGTGGTTTGAACGGAGCCTTCTACGAGGTGAGCCAGGCTTGGGCGGGGCCCCCAGCGGGGCCCCCAGGGGCCCCCAGCGCCCTCACACCCGAGGACCGGAGCGACTCATTTCTCTGTTCGCTTTCAGGCTCGTGTCAAGTTCATTTCTGGAAACATGCTGACAGCAAGTAAGTTTAAACTGTTTCATTAATGACTTATTATTATTAATATTATTATTATTATTATTATTATTATTATTATTATTATTATTATTATTATTATAATGCGGCCTCCTCCTCCTCCGCGCCTGTCCTGTCAGGTGACTGTCGGGGACGTGGTGGAGGTGAGGGGCCCCAGCCAGAACCTCACATTGGTTTCAGTCAGCTCAGATCTGGTGGATTTACTCCCCTCCCCCATAACACTTCTCTGTTGTCCCACAGACTTACTGCAGGAACAATTGTAGGGAACCTTTTGGCTGGTGGCTGGCCAAGGGGCCAAGGTCAGAATGATAATTGGACAGGTACTCACCTAAAAAACACCAAACCCAACAAATATGAGATGCGTTATGAAATTTGTAGTCATTTTGTGACTATCTATCTATCTATCTATCTATCTATCTATCTATCTATCTATCTATCTATCTATCTATCTATCTATCTATCTATCTATCTATCTATCCATCCATCCATCCATCCATCCATCCATCCATCCATCTATCTATCTATCTATCTATCTATCTATCTATCTATCTATCTATCTATCTATCTATCTATCTATCTATCCATCCATCCATCCATCCATCCATCCATCCATCCATCCATCCATCCATCCATCCATCAATCCATCTATCCATCTATCTATCCATCTATCTATCTATCTATCTATCTTTTTTCCCTTGGGCCCTTCCCAGTGGTGTCTGATTGAATATGCGGTCGGGGGCCAGGACTGTGTCCCCCCTGATTTCATCAGGCCCTTTAATCTGAACAGATTCTGCTCTGCGGAAACTCTGGAGCTACAGCCCAGAAGAAGGCTGCAAGGCAGGTTGGTGCTCAGGATACACACCTTAGCTGGGTGTGTAAACACACTGCTGCTGCTGTCAGTCACCCTGATCCATCTACTTGACCCCGTAGGTGCCGGAGCATCGGTGTGAAGGACCAGCCAGGAAAACCAGCTGTTCCCACTGTTTGGGAGCCAATGGGTTGAAATGGCCTAATTTTGACAGTCTTGTTTTTATCACTTTGTCGTTTTAAAATGATAAATCTTTATGATTTTTAGGATACAAAATAGATACAAAATATTGGTTTTATTCAACAATCGATGAATACAATCTAAAACCAAATTTGCTCCTGCTGATCATGTTTTGTAGTGCTGTGATCAACACGATGAACACGTTTTTCCTTTGGCATCATGGAAGGAAAGGACGAACACGGAGATGGAGAGGGTGGGGCGAGTGCACCGCAGGAACTAACTAGTTTTTCTGGATAAAGTTCGCGTTCAGGTTGGATCTGAATTACTGGACGATGAGCGCCATGTGCCCACGTGGCCACAAGGGGGCGACAACTCGTCATACTGTCCAGTCTTAACGTTGTGACCTGTATTTGGTGCCGCATTAAATAGTCTCTAAATTAGACTTTCACTTAGCAAAAACAAGCTTTATTTGTCCTTTTTTTTTTTCGCAAAAATGCAATCACAGTACAGTACAAAAAGTACTTCTTTTTTTTTTTTAAAAAAAGGCATGTATTGGTGCAAAATAATTTAATAATATAACAGAATTGTTTTATAAAATAAAACAGAACATTTAAATAAAATACAATTACAATTACAGACAATTTTAGAACGTCCTAAAATTAATACACTATCAGTTGCAGACCAATCAGTTAAGCAGAATAATTACTCTGGCTGCAAAACCACAATGATGAATTAACAATATCATTTTCTGCAAACCTGAAATTTGTTTTTGTTTCCCTTGAGTGATTCCAGGAGGATGGTCTTGAAACTGTGACTTCTGCGGAGTCTCAGCTTTGTCTTTCAGCCATATTTATTGAATTTGCCTCCGTTTGTGTGGTCGGCATCTCCAGATCATACTCAAATGCTGAGTTGGTCTGCCCCTGTCGGTGCCGCATCTGAACCTCCTCAAAGATTTTGAGCACCTTTAAAACACAGACGCACCAGCCAGCAGCGTCAGTTGCAGGATGGCACTGAAATATGAGCAAATATGGCAAAGGGTATTTATTACCTTTGATTTAGGAATAAGGCCCACCCTGAAGAAGCCGATCTGGCCCGAATCGATCTTCGTACAGTCGACCACCGTGGATGCTATGTTCTCCGGGGAGGCTCCATCACACAACACTCCGTCCACCTGACCAGGGACAATGCAGCTGGAGTTGACAATGAAACATACTCATTCCTGCTTCATGACAATCCTTCCGCTCACCTTGTTGCCCAGCTTGGCATAAACCTGGTTGTGGTGAGTTGTGTCGGCCTCGCCTGTGGGGTTGGCTGAGGTTACAGCAATGGGCCCCACCTGCAGAGGAGATGTTCTCTTTACCTCCTCCAATCTTCACACAGCGCAGTGAAGGTCTCAAAGGACCGGTGGTTGGTGTGAGCTCAACAACAACCCAAGTAATTCTGGAACCGATGGACTGATGGACCGTCTCTGCTTTCCTTCTGAGTTATAGACAGCGACTGCCTCACCTTACTAATCAGGTATGTGGCCACAGAGCAGTCTGGGTTCCTGATGGCGATGCTTTGGGGAGTCCCTATGTGTCTGGAGGCATCCCCCAGACCAAAGATGTCCATCCACGGCCCCTGTTTAAGACCGAATTTACAAACATGAAATTCCTAGAAGCCCTGCAGAGGCACAAAGACCCGAATGTCCCCAGGCTACCTCTGGGTATAACCATGCTGATGGAGGATGGCCACGCAGCCTCCATGAAGTCCAGGAGCAGAGGGCTCAGAAGGTGCCGCACGGGCTCCAGCTGTTGGATGGAGGAGATCCACATGGACATGGGCCGGTCCTGCGCCTGCTTCTTCACGCTGGAGTCAAACATGGAGAATGTGACCGGCAATGATAGATCTTTCTATACTGTGTTATTAGCATGATAGCGTAGCCTCACTTGTAAGCTTTTACAACCGCTTCAGGCCTGTTGCACGCAGCCACCAGCACATACACGGTGTCGGTAGGCATCCCACATATGCCGCCGCTTTTCATGATTTCTGTGGATATTAAAGTACAACAAAATAGAAATGTAGTGCATTTTGTTTTTGTCTAAATTTGCTGTCCCAACGAAACGGGCCCGTACCTGCGATCTGCTGCACGGACGAGGCCTTGCGGGCTGGAAGGTGAGGACAGACATCTGCACCTCCCCCGATCCCACCCAGCCTAACCAAAGGTTTCCCCAAGGGTATCTGTGGCGTCTGGAAGGTGCTGTTGAAAATGTGCGCCAGGAAACAATAAAAGCTGACTACACCGAAGATGATGGTGACGCCTATGTCGTAACCAAAGGGCAGACTGCCCACAGCATCCAGGAGGAAGCTGATGAGGATCAGCTGAAAGGTGAGCGCGTAAGCGAACCACGCTACGTTTAAAAACATGGCAGCAACCACCACTAAGGTGTTAAACAGGATGAAGCCAATGATCCCCACTGATAGGTTAAAGCCTCTGGTTTCACCGTACAGGCCGCCGTACCGCGTCAGCCCCCACACCGTCCACATCATCCCGTAGAGGATAAAAACTGTGCTCTCAAACGATTTCCCTCGAGAGAACGCTACAGAACCACAGAGCAACTGGAGTACTCCACCGGCGACCACCACCCAGGGTAGAACCAGGACAGACAGGGGGTTCCTGTCGCTCAGTGTGATGGTCATGGCGAAAGCAGCCAGCACGCTGCAGGCGTGGCCCAGCACCTCTGCATCTGCATACTTGGAATACCCCAGGTAAGGTGAATGCAGCTCTTTATCGTGGGCTCTGAAAGTAATCCCCTGCAACTTGGATACTAAAGCCTTGAAATAGCCCGTCCCTGTGGGAATCATTGTCGTGGCGGCCGTATTGTATGTGGTAAGTAAAAACATGAGAGCAGACATGACAAATATGGCTCCTTGTACACCTTGTGCGCCTCCTTGTAAGAAGCCTTGACGCTCAACTGCAAGTGCAATACAATAAGCAACATAAAACAAGTGGTAGAGTCCGTCCAGCAGACTCTTCTGCAAACTAAACAGAGCCAGGGTGAAGAAAAGCACAGAGAAAACCACAGGGAAGGGAACGGGGGAGTAAGTCTGCACAGAGTAGAAGGTTAGAAGGGCGCTGTAGCCCTCTGCAAACTTCAGCAACGCCACAAAGCCATAAAATGTGGCACCTAGGGTGTCCATGGCTCTGTAGAGGAGGACACATGCCCCAAGCTGAAAGACTCCAGCTGTCCACAGCCAGGGAACGTGCCCTACAAACAGATCGGGCACTACACCCAGTAGTGGACAGACAAGCACTGAAGCGGACAGTAAGTTCATCACCAGGCCTACCGACACCGCGGCGCTACACTCCTGGTTCTGCTCTGTCACCACTCCGGTTCTGCTCTTCCCGCTCGGTCCTGAAAGCATCACTTTGCCATGTGTGATGTTGGACAGTAACCTTCCAAACCCAAAGTAAACACCCACCAGACACACAAGAAGGTAGTTGGCTGCTGTGGCCGACTGACCGAAGCCTACAGCTGCCAGGCCAGCGATTTGATGGGCACACGCTAAGCTAATGCCGATAGCTATGAGAAACAGGAATACTTTCTTTACCATCACTGCCACACTACCAACAATGAGCAGGGCTAGGGTGAATGCAGCCAGGCCTGGGATCAGAGCAGATCTCAGTTCTGACGCTTGCAGCAGCCTTTGGCCCTCCAGGATGTAGACCAGACCAGAGCCACACCACAGGGCAGAGACAGTCAGACACAGGGTGGAAAGCAGCCGGCCGTGGGACAGACTGCCACGAATACCTGCGGGCAGGGAGGAAACATAGCATCGGCTCTACACACATTTAAAATAATGAGAAAAAAAGAAGATTCTGTGAAAACCAACCTGCATAAGCTAGCAGGACGGCAACAACGAGCAGCAGGATTCCCAGTGCCGTGTTGGGAATGACGTCTTTTACAGGTGAGCTGCCATAGTTTTGAACCAGAAGCAGGAGAGAACCTACGCAAGTCAGAGTGAAACCTTATTGTACCATCTCATCTGCTAGTAAAGTACACAAGGCAAAAAACAAACAAAACAAAACAAACAAAAAAAAAATAGAAATTACAATTAAAAGAAGAATAGTTTGAAAACAGAACTATTTGTCTAAAATGATATATTTAGGTTTTAATTTGGTTATAGGTTACAAAATTAAATTAAGAAAATTAAAAATGTTATAACGAGACCAGTTTTGAAAATAATGTTACCAAAGTCTTATTGTTGTGTCATATTTGACGTCAAAAATCGGTTCAATCCATATTTCGTGATAGAAAAAAAACAGAAAAAATTGAGAGAAAAATTCATAACGTATGCACACCTGGCGTGTGAAAATAAATTCAAACGTACCTCCGGAGATGGTTATGACGCCGACAGACGCGTACAAAGACGCAGAGCGGCCCGGAGCCATCGTGCCAACGCGCTCCTGGAGACCCAAGGGCGCCTTTATAGGGAGCCCTGGTGACGTCAGCTGGAAAGTCCGACACAGGTCAGTCCTTTAAAAACAGTCTTTCATTTATTGTCACTTTTTCTTAAAAGGTTTGGGTAAACACTGGATAAAGAAACATCTACGAAAAACAGTAAAGAAGTGATGACATTTATTACAAAAAGCCAAAACTAAAACATTGTGCGTTCCTGTAGTTTTTTTTTTTTTTTTTTGTCAATAATTATACGAATAGGGATTAATAAAATATTTACTATTGGTGGGTAAAAAGAAAAGACAATAAAGGCTTTAAATACACCCGCACCCTGTCAGACAATTGTCTCCTTGTTTTACGGTACAAAGACGCATCTGCGCAGAAAAAAAAAAAATACACGAGGAAATAAAATTACATCTTTGTACTTCCTGTAAATGTAAAAAAACCCCCTTTCTTTCTGGGCAACATGAACACTCGCTGGTTAACTATTACGCTTCCTTAATGTAAAAGCAGGTGACGTCACGGCGCTGTGGGCGGGGTCAAGGTGTGCGGCAGGTACCGTTTATATCCGCTCACCTTCGTCTCTACGCAGGACTTTAGCAAGCAGGACGGGTGATTTTCGCAGAAAGCAGGTAGGACAGAGCCACTTCTTCTAGATTATTGGTTTCAAAAATGTAAAAGGCGTTAAATTTTCAGTCCGTAGCAATTTAGGACTGTAGATGTTTTGTCTGTTGTCACATATGTTGCCAGGCAACCCTGCGTCCTGTCTGAAAATCTTTAATTCAGCTCCTTTAACCTCTCCTTCAGCGAGCTGCCTACTTTAACTGAGGTTAGTGAGCAGAATTGATCAATCTGTGTGTTCTATAGAAACCATGGCAAAGCGTGTGGCGGTCATCCTGTCCGGCTGTGGAGTGTATGATGGCACAGAGATCCACGAAGCCTCAGCTGTGCTCGTGCACCTGAGTCGTGCTGGAGCAAAAGTAAGAGTCACATGAAGATGAAACAGCCTGTAAAGTTTTGCAGCATTTCTTTTTATTGAAAAACAGAGGCCCAAAATGGTAGAATCGTTGCGTCTATTTTTAGGTGCAGATGTTTGCTCCCAATGCAGATCAGATGCATGTTGTGAATCACTGCGAGGGCAAACCCACCGAGGAGACAAGAAACATTTTGCAAGAAAGCGCTCGCATCGCCAGAGGTGACGTCACTGATCTGGTCAAGATTGACGTGTCAGCATTTGATGCCCTTATCATCCCAGGTAGGCCTGGCCGACAGCCTCATTCTTAAGCTCGTTCCTGTTCTAATTCTTCCTCTTCTTCATCTTCCAGGGGGCTTTGGTGTGGCGAAAAACCTCTGTGATTGGGCAGTGAAGAATAAGAACTACACCATCCAGCCCGACACGGAGAAGACCATTAAGGCTTTCCACAAAGCCGGGAAGCCTCTGGGAATGTGCTGCATCTCCCCTGTCCTCGCTGCTAAAATCCTGCCTGGGTGTGAACTCACCGTGGGACACGACCAACAGTGTGACAAGTGCGTGAATCCCCTGGTTACCGTCGCGTCTCCACGCGCAAATCTTAATGTGCAGCTCTAAATGGTGACCTTTTCTCCTTAAGGTGGCCGTACGCTCAGACAGCAGGAGCTGTGAGAGAGATGGGCTGCAAACATGTCAACACCGACGTGGACAAAGCTCACGTTGACGTCAAAAACAAGCTGGTCACCACCTGCGCGTTCATGTGCAACGCTCCTGTCCACCAGGTCTTTGATGGAATAGGAGCCATGGTTAGAGAGACACTCAAACTGGCCTGAAAAAACTTCAAAAATACAGCTTATAGCTCAGCATTTATCTAATGTTCCACCCTTTGTGTGATGGGATGTTCCAATAAAAAGTGATCTTCTCCTCTGTGCTCAGCTCTGTGAAACTGGTTAAAACAACCCACTTAACAAATCAATTCTTAAAGAAATAATAAAGGCTTTATGAAAGAAACCAATTGCGTGTGTTGTTACATCTTTATTTATTATTGATTTTATACACACAATTAACAATGAAACAATAAAAAGACACAAAAAAAAACTAAACGTTTAGCATGTGAATTACAAACAGCAGGAGATTTCGAGGTACTCAGGTAGTGTCAGTGTTATAGATGATGCTAGATTGACATTGTTGTTTTTTTATTTTATTTTGCAGATATAAAACTCCACCAAAAAATAGTGAAAAAATAATTTGTTGAAATACCTTTATTTATTTTTTTATTTTCAGACATTCAATACATTTATAAAGATAATAAATGAATCTTTTTTGGAATTGTAAAAGTCTGAAATTCCTGATGTTTTTGTAAAATCACATTTTAAAAACATTTTACAAGGTTTATGCAAACAGAAAAACACTGGCATACTTGGTAAGGTTATTCAAATGTTTTATTTTTTTAAGCTCTAAAGAAGATATTCAAACCCAGAAAACAAATTTAGTTATTGCATATTCAAATATAAACTACAGTAGCTTAAAAACCTAGCAGACAGAGAACTGAAATGCGTAGATTCTCAAAAAAGGTCTCAAAAAAGTATTTATGCTGCTTTTCTCGAAAAGTGGTTGAAGTAATCTTTTCCACACGCCAGGCTCGCTGCATGAAATTTCCTGGGACGATCAGGATCCTGAAGGCACCAGTGAGAACAGCAAGAGTGAGAAATCGGAACTGCACCAAAGCCTCAAAAATACACATATTTGTGTGCGGCTCACGTCTACGGGGTATGCGCAGGTGGGGACATAGCGGATCACAAAGCCACAGCGCCTCTTCTCAGATGCATTTGTTTCACTGGCATGGACGAGCAGTCCATCGTGGACCTAAGAACATCAGACGGGATTAGTTCAGCATCTCAAACACATGCACTAGTCCTGGTAAAAGGAGAAATTAAATAAACTCACAGACATCTGGCCAGCTAGTAGAGGACACAGCACAGCCTGGTCAGCCTGAACCAGCTCGTCTGGGATCTCCTGGTTGACTGTCAGCATGTTTCCAGGGCGGACGGCCTGGCGGTGAGGCAACATACCAGTGCAGTGGGTTCCTAGGTGACAGAAACACTGTACCTGCTTGTATATGAAGCTAATAGGTAATCAGTTTTCAGATGCTTCTACCAGAGGTGTGTGTGTGGGGTGGGGGGGTTATAAACGAGGGGGAGAAGCATCTGGTACCTGGGATGACCTGAAGGGCACCGTTTTCTTCTGTGGAGTCATCTAAAGCGAGCCAGACTGACAGAACAGGACCACCAGCGATGCCCCAATACCTGCCAGTGCAGCCAGGCCAGTTACACACACACAGCTCCATCTTCTTTATGTATGAACTACACAGCTACCTCATATCCTGATGCCAGGCGACATATGGAAGTCCGTCCTTC
>CAAE01014573.1:337111-353863 GCA_000180735.1 Tetraodon nigroviridis
TGTTTTTGATTCATCAAATGTTTTAAATGACCGTTTAAAATCAATAAATGATAAAAATAGGACATACATGAATAAAACTCTCCTAAATGTCTGTTTTGTTTTGTTTTTTTTGCCCCAGCAGGACACGATGTCGACTTCAGAAGGATTCCCAGCCAGTTTCTATGGTGAACCAGGAGTGCTGGGCATGCTGTCCAATGGGATCAGTGCATTCCTCGTACTGTTACAGAACTTTAACACGGCACATACTGGAGTTGCACCAGTGGGCGTGGAAAACATACTCGCAGGTAAAAAAAAAAAATATTGCAAATAGTTTAAATATTAAAATATTAAAGATGTTTTTTGCATTTTTCACAGGCGTACATCTGATCCTGATTGGGGGTTTATGCCAACTGGTGGCTGGCCTGCTCTCCTTCAGAAAATACGATCACCTAAGTGGCACCGCCTTCATTGGTTATGCTGCCCTTTGGGGCAGTTATGGTGCCACCAGGATCTTCTATGGTGCCTGTAATGAAACACATCAGATGATGAGCAACGACTTTAATTCCACAAGCAACACGCCTTTTAGGGCAACCTCAGTGATCCTGATGTTCCTTGACGAGTCGGCCATTGCTGGTCTGGTCCCTTACATTCTACTGTCCTTCCTTCTTGCCTTCTGCTCTGCTACAGTCAACTACATAATGCCTTTTGTCTTTGGGGCCATCACCCTAACTTTAGTTTTTGAAGCAGCTGGCCTAGTTGCAGGTCCATGGGCCCTTGTGGTCTCTGGGATCCTGGAGACCTGCATCCTGCTGTTTGCCATTTATGGCTCGGCTGCTCTCCTCACCAAAGGCCTGACTCAGCGCCTGGTCCTCAAAGGCTTTGGAACCCCTCTCTTTAATGTTCTCCTGTTAGGAACCACCACCTCCACACATACACAGAGTATTGGGCAGGAGAAGAAGAAAAACACCAAATATGCCGAGCCCATGGCGTTGGGTTTCTTCTGCGACACTGTGGCCTCCTTCATCTTTGCCTTCTACAGCTTTGGCTACATGAAGTCTTTCGGGTTGGGAGCAACATGGGTCTCAATTATTACCGTTGCCCTGCTTCTCTCCAGCTATTATTCCTATTTGCGCCAAGACTGCTACCACACCACCAAGTTCGGCCTTCACGCTGCCTATTGGCTGATCAAGGCCTGGGAGGAGTTTGTGGTGTCTGTCCTGAAGGAGAAGTCAGAGAGGGAAGCGATGGTGGGAAACTGGTTCTTTGTGATAGCAGCATTAGTTCTTTGTCTGGGAAGCCTGACCACAGATGTCTTTGAGCTGATCCACAACGTCCTGTTTGTTCTGCTCACGGTGTCAACGATCCCTCAGATCCCTGTCCAGGGATACTACTACTTCTTTGGTGCAGCTTTGTCCCTGTTTGTCGTAGTATCACTGTATGGCACCTTCGCTCGTCTTATCAACACCATAGCAGAGAAAGCTCTGATCCCTGTGGGATCCCAGCCTGCATCCACAGACACGCTAAAGAATGCTCTCACCTGCAAGACCAGGCATGGAGAAAAAGAGGAGCTGGCCCAAACTGACCAGGCCTCAGACGCTCTGTTCTATCTTTCAAACGGACTTGCTGCTCTCTCAGCTCTTCACACGGCTTCGTCCAGTACGAATCCGGCCTTCCTCCACCTGACCCTACCATGGGTGTTGATCTCTGGAGCCGTCCTCCAGGCTTATGTCAGTCGATTGCAAGAGGCCTCGGGCGGCCGCTTCGGTTCAGTCATCCCATCGGTCTACACTGCTGTATGGGCAACTTGGGCCTGGTTTAGATTTGCAGGTATTTTTTCAAGATTATTTACTCGGGAGAGGTTAAAGACGACCCTGAACATGCTGCTTCTATTTTAGGTAACTTGCTTCAGCTTTCCCAAGAGGCAACCTATGGTTTCACCACTGGAGCAGTGGCCCTCCTGGTTATCAACCTTTTCCTCATGGTGATAGGTAAGCTTGAAAACCTCATGGTTTTGATCTTATAAAACAATAATGTAAATAATCACAATAAAAAATTTCCATTCTTGTTCAAGAGATTTGAGTTTATGCCTGTTAAATCACAGCAGCCTATAGGAACCTGGTGTTGCTGCTGCTAACAGTAGTCATGGAGGTGGTTCTGGTCTGTTTCCTGCTTTCTACTCTTAGGCGTCTCCCATATCCACTAGAAGGTGAAGTATGTTTAAAATACAGTTTTGGACTTCACGTTGAACATAGCTGATAAACAGAACATCTTTTCTTTTATTTGCAGTGGCCATGCTTGCGCTGCTGTCAGTAATCTGCATATATGGAGCTCTGGCATCACTGATGAACAGCATCTTTTCACAGCGGCTGCTGCCCATGGGCCCTTGTGTACTCAGGGTAACGCAAAACAGTTCACCTTTCACAGTTTGTTAGTGAGATTGTGGCCGATCTCATATGGTCCCGTACCGCTACTTCAGGAGGTGGTGAAGGAGGAGTCCGTCACAGAGCTCCCCTGTCCGGCGGTTGATTCGCATCTCACCAGCAGCCTCCAGACCATCGCAGCTTGTCTGGAGGAAGGCGGAGTGTGTGGTATTCCCACGGACACGGTGTACGCCTTGGCCGCCTCGTGCAAAAATCCCCAGGCTATTGAGAAAATCTACAATATTAAAGTAAGAAATAAAAACAGAAGACTATTCCAGAAGATGTAATTTAAAAAAAAAAACAAACCAAAAAAATCCCTCTTCTTAATTTCTGTGTGTGTGACCTCCAGGACAGACCAGCAGAGAAACCAGTCTGTATTTGCATCTCTAACGTGGAACAGCTGGTGGCTGCAAAGCCCCCGTTCAGTCCCTTGTTGTGGGAGTTCATGAGGAACGTCTACCCCGGAGGCATCAGCTGCATCATCAGCAAAGGAGACTGGCTGCTCAGGCTGGGTCAGTGCTGCGGGAAGCCTTCCGCTGGTGTATTTACCGTCATCTGAGCTCACCGGTTTGGTCCATGTTTACAGGAGTGGGACCAGCATATGACCGCGTCGGCACCAGCGACAGCATCATGATCCGCGTCCCGGACCACACGGTGACGAGCCACCTTTGTGACATCACCGGTCCCCTCGCAATTACATCAGCTAATCCCAGTGGAGAGGCAGACAGCACCCACCACGACATGGTCATCAGGTTAGCGTCTCCACAGAACTGACAACATTTGCGTTGCTTGCAGCATTTCCGCTCACACGCTTCCACCGTTTTCTCTTCGACCACAGTCGACTGGGACACAAGATCCAGGGCGTTCTGTGTGACGGTCATTCAAATGAAGTTGTTGCTTCTACGGTGGTCAACTGCCTGAGGATCAATGAAGGTAGAAGGGAAAAACAGGTCTGAGTTGTATTTCTTGTTTCACACTCTTTTCCCAATCGATCCCAGGGACCATCACCATCGTGAGAGAAGGATGTGTCCCTGCTGCAAAGGTCCAGCAGATCTTTGACAGGGTGAAGAGCAGCATGGTGTGACCCTGCTGGAGCTCCTGCTAGATTGGATTTGCTCTGCAGCATCTTTAGTTTGTGGGTTCTTTTGTTATTTTATTATTATCTTAATATTCCTGTAAGGATGTAAATGTTCGTGATGTCAGTGTATCTGTAAAAATACAGGAGATCAAGAAACAATATTTAATGAGATGTGAATAAACATGCAAATGTTACACTGTGCAGTTTTTTTAATCTTGTTTTTAATAAACATTTTTGAAGCAATTTCATGTTTTGATAAACTTTGTAATCCACAATTACTTCTCACAAAGATGATAAAATATCAACATAGTATAAAAAAAAGAATAAAATAGAAAACCGTCATTCATTATTCATTAGAATGATTGAAAATGGTCAAACAACATATTCAAGTCAGTAATCTAATAAATAAAAACCAAAGCCTGACACACTGGTCTTCCTTGGTGCAAATAGTTTGTTGAGTGATCAGGAAGTCACAACACATCAGGAAGAATTTTCCTTTGTGAATCAGGATGTTTTTTCTTTCCCAGAAAGGAAACAAGGCCCCATTTGAAACTTTGTGAAGGAGTGGAATTGACCTATTTTTGTTAATAATTACACACATACTTTTCCTGTTGCTTTACTGAAACGCTTTAACAAACTCTATGAATCACTGTCAGGTTTATCAGAGCAAAACAAGAAAAACAAACACCACTTCCCCACTTGTGGGTTTGCTTTCACACACAAGAATTGCAATGCTCCAGTTGCCCTGCACTAATGTCTAACTATACTGTACTGTAAAAATGAAAGTTTAACAAATGTATAACACAGAATATATCCGGTACTGAAAACCGGTCTGTTTCAAAGCAAATGCAAGTTAGTAAGCTTTTCATCACAACACAGAACACGTCATCTCATCGTGTGTTTTTAACTGTTTTAATATTAGAATAAATCTTTTTTTTTTTTTTTTTAATTTTCAAATACAGGAGTGTAGTATCTGATTTACTCTAGTGGTGATCAGATAAAAGTGCTGGTGATGTCAGTGCTTAATTCTGAATAAATAAGGTTTGCATTGATGTACTGATCATTCCTTTCCCAGTTTTATTCTTTGTCCCTGGTTTGGTTTTTGGGGCAGAGAGGGTGATGCTGCTGCGGCCGCGTCTCCTCTCTCTTCGTCCGCTTGTCCCCCTCTGCAGGCTGCTGCTCGTTGTTGCAGCGGTGCATCAGCACCGACTCTTTGCTGGGGGGGCTCTTCTTCTAGCAGCAGCCGCTGCAGCATCTGCTTGTCAGACCGCTCCCGTCGGAAATCGTCTTCATAGACCTTGAGCTGTTAGGAAAGGTAGAAATGAGCGTTCAGATCTGGACGCGAAAGCGGAGATGTTCAAAAAGAGTATATTCCCTCTTATCCTTTAATATTATTACTCCCCCCCCCCCCCCTCATCATAATAATAATAATAATAATAATAATAATAATAATGGTAATAATTCTGTATAAAGTTTTATGCAGGCACCCACGCAACAGCGTAACCGTAAGCGTGCGTGAAGACGCCACCTGTTCCTGCAGCAGTGCCACCTGTTGGCGCATCTCCTCCCTCTTCTTCCTCAGCCTCCGGTTTTCCAGCAGTGTGTGTTTGTGGTCGTTATGCTCTGTTTCATACTCGGCTTCGTAAATCCGGGGTCTGGGGGACACAAAGGCAGTGAGAGTGTCATGGTCGTGTTCCATTTGATCTGACTGCGGTTACGCGTTTTTATTGTCATCAGATTTGAGGAAACGCAGGGTCGCCGCTAGGGGGCGCGGTTCTCCATCAAATTGCAATAGACGTTTTCCGCAGATCTTCCCCTGGCAACAGTGTTTTGACAGCAGTTCTGCTGTCCATTAAAACGGAAGTTTATGTTATGTATGCTAAAGATGCTGCGGGCCCACCTGGTATCTCAGGACCTCCAGTTGCTCTTTTAAAACTTGCATTTCTTGCCTTGGGTCTCCCAAAGCATCCACCTTGGTGCCGCTGCTGTGGGCTTCGTCTTGCTGCTTGGCCTCCAGGCTGCCAGAAGCTGAGGGAAAGCAGGATGGGGGGTTGTATCCAGAGGCATGACCGTGTGACAGATTGGCAGCTCCTGTGGGATTATCGCTGATGCACGAGGTGGGGCTCTGAATCATGTCCTCCAGTCAAGAAACAAGAAACATCTCTGAGTGATACTTAGAAAATATCAAAAGAATTAAAAGACTAATATCTGCTCAGGTGTGCAGAGCAGCGGCTGGTATTTACTTGTTTGTCAAGCCTGCATTCTTTGCCACTGATGTACACTCTGTTCTCCAGCAGTCTGATATATTCCTGCAGCTCCTGGTTCTTCTTCAGCTCCTGCATCAGGGCCTGCTCGTAGTACTCTTTAGCAGACTGCAAACGGAGCAGTCTGATCTTAGATAACATAGAACCAGACATTTTATGTACATTGTGCACTAAACACACTCAACAAAAAAGCTCTCTAATATCATCACAAGGAAGAAAAACTGCAAACGCCACACGAAAAGTCCCCTGAGAACCAACAACTCTTAGGACTTTTATCTCTGTCACCATCAAAAATAATCTAAAAAAAGACTCAACTTTTGCATTCTGTATGGAAAACTGTTGTTTTAAGATTATGATTTCCCCTTCAAGAAGAGATTTGCAACATGAAAAACAGAAACTAGAGTGTAAAACCAGCACCAGATATCTGTTTGATACAGTTGTATAGCTCCAAACCACTGAATTCTAATACCAGTCACTGATGGTGTTTACTAGAAAACCACCACCAGCACCACCAGCACCACCACCACCTTTTCCAGTACCCGTTTCATTGAGCTTCGTGTGCACCTGTTGGTGTTCCACTCGCAGCAGCAGCCTGCTGTTCAGCTCCTTGACCGCTGTGTTCTCCAGCTCCAAAGCCGCCATTCTTTGCTGAAGACTCAGCGTGGCACTGCGGTAAACTTGGTCCCAGTCCTCGTTTAGCTTCATCAGCTAGAAGACATCATCATCTTCATCACTCCCAATGAATACTGTCACATACTCGTCAGCGGCAGGGCCTTACAGTATGGCCACTGACCTCACAACATCATTACTGCTCTGTTCCCGACCTGTCCCCTATTTAAGTGTGAAAACGACTTTGCTCTGGGAGTTGAGCGTTTTCTTTCTTAAGGTCGAGGTCATTTTTAAAAGCGAGGCGACAACCTCGCTTTTAAAAATGACCTAAAATAAAGTGAAGCCTTGTTAAAAAAGCAGCGATTTCGTCTGCAGGTTAACAGCAGATCTCCTATGTTTCTCCGAGCTTCAGAGAGGAATAAAAAGACTTGCCCGCGTCAAAAGAGGCTCGCCTACTTCTCCATTTTACCTCTTTGTTAACTCTGCGAAGCTCGGTGTTCTTGTTGAGCAGCAGCAGCTTCTCCTGATCGCTGGAGGTGACGGTCATGCTCTCGGTGATCAGGGTGACCTGCTCCTCCGTGGACAGCAGCCTGTCGCCCGCAGGGCTGACGTCCTCCGTCCTGAGTGGACACAGACACTGTCAGCACACGCGCGGGAGGAAACGCACTATAAATAAAGCTGTGATGAAGAACATTACCAAAGAATTTCCATTAATAAGACAACACATGCAAGCACAAAAGGGCACGGGAGTACTTTTGAACACCCACTCCCATAGAGTGCACTTGCAGAGAATCGAATTGCAGCTGTTAGGCACGCCCACGCACGCACATGCATTTGCAGCGGCATTATGCACTCCAGAGGCTCAAACGCATACACTCATGCACAGAGTGCATTTCTCGACACGGACAGCTTTGGCCAATCAAAATCAGCTTACTGTCAGATGTGTTTACATATCGACCAAAATGGCAGCTAAAATCGGAGCCACAGAAAGAAAACAGAAGAAGTACGCTGAGCTGGTGGAGGATTGCCGCAGAGCAGGGTGGCGCAGTAGATGCCTGCCTATAGAGGTTGGGGGTAGGGGCTTTGCAGGGAAGTCACTCTGCAAGGCCTTTAGCCTCCTGGGCATCACAGGCATGCGCAGGAGGAAAGCCATCTGCGCGGCCTCAGAGGCTGCAGAGAGGGCGTCCAGATGGCTGTGGATCCAGCGGGACAAGCCGTGGACGAGCGCTTCTTGGACACAGGCCGGGAACTGATCACTCCCAGTCGGGTCGCCTGGGTGAGGGGGTCTGATGTTGAAAGACCCGAAACCCCCGATGACCCCAGGTACTATCACTGACGATGTGTCCAAGACATGCATCAATAGGTGTATTTAGAAATCACTGCGAACCGTTACACAACACCAGTTCTGTCATGTGTTTGAGCCGCACTGACTACAAAGACATTTTGGTTTCCAAGTTTTCACGACTATAAAAAGAACTGAGGTTTAGGGTCTTCTGGAGGAGAAAAAGTACACAAAGGGGAACAAGTGTTCTATCTCAGTGGTCACATTACATTTTTCTTTTGAATGTAAAGGTTTTTTCCATGACAATCACAGCGTATGTTGTCCTATCATAAACCGAAGCCTCGTTTGATGACCTAATGGGAAACTCCAGCCGGCCTTCAGGCTCCCACTCATCTCAGTTTTCTGCACTACCCGAATGTCTAAAAAGACGTCGGTAGGAAAGTTTCTGTACTGTACCGATGATGGAATGATTGATCAAAGATGAAAGTGCGGAAATGCCAAAAAGCTTTGATGCAACAACACAATAAAAGAACACAACAAATCAAATGTCTATGAGATAAATCTGACCAGTTAGTCTAGTTGTTTTTTCTCTCCATTTTAGATGAAATCAGATATCTGTATTTAGTGTTCATCACCTACCACAACTGTTCAGCTGGTTTATCTTCCTCTTGGCTCTGACAAAGGCTGCTGTCCCTTTTTGGCAAACTGTCTTTCTCACTCGCTGCTGATGAAGACGAGGAAGGTGACAAAGACGCAGTATCTCCATCCATGACAGGCCCAATCGTCAAATGTTCAGCAACGCTAAAAGAAAATGAAACACGCCGTGGCTCTCGCACGCTCACAAACACACGCGATGTCACTGTTCTCGAAAGCTCTGACAAGAGGGTGAAAATGAAAAGGGTGATCTATGGAGCAGAAGAGGAAGTGGCCCCAGCCAGGAGCCACATGATGCCAAAAACAGGAAGCGACACTGACAAACATTTCAGTGACGTGTGCCTCTGTGGTTAATGGCGGCCTTGTTCTGTGGGTTTGCCCAGCCTGTTTGTTTCACATTATTGATCACATTTAGAGAGTTCGGGGTTGTCCGGTCCTCAGCCAGACCTTTGTCCGTGTCTACGCTTACACCTGGGAAAAACCCTCAGCTGTTCTCTTTGATTAGCAACTGAGAAATGTGTTAGCTAGTAAAGTGAAGCGATACAGACGGTTTGTGTGGGATTCAATCTTTCAGAAATCTTAATTGATATTAATGGTGACGTGGACATTTATGCATGAGAAATAATCATAGGATCAGGGTGAAAGTGTTCTCTGCTCTGCTCATTACTGCCATTGAGGGAAGCAGCTGCAGCTGGTTAATTAAGAATTAACACATTTGTGGAAGGGACAATGAGGTGAATTAAAGGATTTTTGTTAATTATGTTTCTCCTAGGCAGGTGAAGCTTTTATTAAGACTAAGAAAATAATTCTGCCCACCTCCTTTGTTGGCTGCTTTATGTATACTCAGACAAATAGATTTAGGGGCCACTTGTATAAAAGAATAGTCCCAAGACAAATGTTTTGGGAAGAAAGAAGAGCGGTTCAGCTATAAATGCCATCAAGTTAACTGTGTTCAAATGTGAGCTTTTGATTATAGACATAAATCACTTTTCTGGCCAGGGTGCAACTTTTTGCAGGTTTAAAATGATATAACACTGTGGGGGTGTATCGAATTGTGGATTCATAAAAAAGATGTCAACGCTAAGAAACGAAATTATGTTAGCAGGTTCCGTACAGAAACCTGCAATAAGAGTTTCCTAAAATAAAATGCGTTATTATGGAGCTGTAAAGCTACTTTTCATGTGCCAGAATAATATTTCCTGATAATGAAAAAGTATTTGAAACCTCGGAGACTGGAGATACTTGTTGACACTCTTGGAAAGTGAAAGGGTTAAGCAGGTTGTCATGGATATTGTCGCCACTAGAGGCTGCCAAATAAGCAGCTTGCAGAAACACACAGGATAATAAAGGGGCTGTTTCTGTTTTGTTGTTTTGCTGTTGTTATTTTACCTTCAGTGGCACCATTTCCCAATAAAAGCAAGGCCCAAATGCACCTGTGCCACCTCATAGCTCAGTCTGGCTCCAGTGGCCCCCCTCACATGCCATCTATCATGGATGCCAGAGTATTGCTGTGCCAAGCAAAGGCTTTGCTGGGAGGCCCAAAGAAGAGAGCAGCAATGCAGTGCGTTTATTGACCCAAACCTCCGTCAAAGCCAAGGACAAATGGGCTGCTGCTCCATGAGAAGATTGATCTTTTGTCTAACAGGAGACCATGGAGAGGAATAGCGGTTGTCGCTCGGAGTGAAGACGAATGAACGGTCGACAGTTCTGAGTTCCCGCTGCTTCATTATGTGTCTGATATGAATATTTCATCAGTAACAAAACAGAAAAAATTCTCAGTTTTCATGATGGACTAGACCCAATAAGGTTGGCAAACATCTCCCTGCAGATGCATTTCAAAGTTTACATAATCTATCTGGGTTCTAGCCGCAAACATCTGACTGACTCAAGTGATTAGTGACAAAGTCTGAATGTCAAAACAGGCATCTTTTTAAAATAAATGAGCACCAGCGAGTGGGGATGCATGACTAGCAAGTGGACACGCTGACCCTGGAGACTATCTTGAAAAACACTCAACAATGCATTAAGCTGTTCATCATGTCCTTTACCAGAAATGGAAGTGACACGTGCAGCAGCACACATGCAAGCTTGCACATGCCAGTGCAATCCTGGATCTTTCTTAAGCCTCTTTTCTACAGTAGCAGTGACAGAAACGCCATCTTATGTCTTGTGTATGGCACACACTGTCAAAGTGATTACATCTATAATCTTTTGTTTGCATGCAGCTCATTAACAAATAAAAAACAGCACCGAGAGCCCAGCAGCCCAAGAAACATTTTAGGTCTTTAAATAGTGAGTCAGCATGCAGGACAATGCAAGTACAGAACATTTTCTATGCACAAGCTGTTAATAAGGTAAAAAGCTCTTCATTAGGTAATTGCCAGCATGCTTAAATTCCCCCATTATGGTGACAAGAAAAAAAGCTTGTAACAAATGTTTGACTTTAGCTTCATTTGTATACCACATATAAGATGAGCTTTCACTGACCAAAGTGCTTTACAGCATTTTTAGTACTGAAGGACACCAATGAAACAAGTAGAAGGACAACGCACAAGGGACACAGGTCTAAACCTGTGGTTGGACCGCAGCCCAGCACCAAGGCAGCCATTCACTAAACACTTGAATAAACACAAATCCAAGATTGTGTCAGAAAGCTGCAAGCTGTAATGCTTGGAAAAAAATACAAAAACAAACCAAATAAAAAAGCTAAAAATGAAGAAAAGTGAACATGCAACGTTGTGCAGCGATGTCTCCTCTTTGTTCCACTTTTGGAGACTTCAACTTGTACAATAAGTAACTATGATTGCTCATGAGAAACAAAAGAGACAACGTGGCTGCTCTTGTAAGCACACTTCCCCTCTTTCTCTACAGTTTTCAAATGATTTAATCTAAACTTACATTTGCCGTTTATCTAACGACAGTAGAGTGCACAAAGAAATAATGAATCTGTCATTTTTTTCCACCTCTATATTATCCATACTTCAAATATTTAGAGCAACACTAACATGTTTATCTAAAAATGTCAGATTGGATTGAATGGATTGGGCATAGTTGTTTTTGGTAAATCAGCAAATTTACTTAAGCAAATGTCAATACATGATTTTCAATTTCATGTGTACACACACTAAAAACTACTTTTCTTCTGTCACGTTAGGTAGTTTTTTTTTATCCCTGCTCTAAGCTATAGTGCTTATTTTATGCACCATTTTGATTTTAGGTTTAGTGAGGTTTAGTTAACTAAACTAAAAGCACCTTCTAATTCTCAAACCAGCAGTTTGTGTGTTAGAGGTGTTTGCGTGTGGAGAGTTGTAGTATTTAGTACCTGCTCATTTAACAAGGACAGGCAGCGCAGATCACCTCATTTCATGCAATCACTGTCACGTTTAATACAGTTAGCAGTTTCTTAGTCAGAATCTTTTTTTAAAAAATATATTTAAAATATGAGGCTTTTTTTTTGGCTGCTAATCTACCTTGACCACAGATTCTGCCCCTGGAGTACTACTGCACAGCCTTTTGGAGGAGTATAAACCCTTTTGCAGATCCAGAGAGAACACTGTGATAAATCTGATAAACCACGATCAATCGGAGTGACATGAGACACTGAACAAAAGCGGACCTCAATAACAGCTGCCAGAACAAAGTTCAGGTGTATTTATCACTCACAGACACAGGAATCATAACATGTGACAAAAGTGATGGAACGGCCCAATGCTCCTGAGCTGTAGATCACAGCCACGCAAACATTTCCCTGATTTCGTTATTATTAAAAAGCCGTTTATCAAAAATGCTAATGCAGGCTCTTCCTTTGAACCCTCAATAAAACATGTGCACCCTCTAGAGCAACTATTAAAGTTTAAAAGTATGCCACTGTGTGAGGCCAGTGGAAGTTTGTAATATCACAGAAGGCTGCATCTGGAAGATTTCATTTTCACATTTCTCTGCACTTTAATATGTGCGCCCTCTCAGAGCTGCAGGGTTGTATGGAAAATGCAAAGCAATCGAGTTGCACAGGAGATGTGAGGGGTAGAATGGAACAAGAATAGACCCTCTGCAATGTGGAATTTAAGCACCAGAGCATTTAAATGTTCCCCTCTGCTTACCGCAGCGCCATAAACGAGTGATATATGATGTTTGGAAGGTGCTGACATGCAGTCGTGAACGACGCTGCGCTCTGGGTGTAAATTTGCTTTTCTCTTCAGAGATCATGAGACGGTTTGACACTGACAGCTGAAGCTCCAGCTTTTGATCTGAGATGACGGGCTTCGTGTGTTTGTCCCAGGGCCACAGAGTGTTGTTCAAAAACATCCGTCCTCAGGGCCCAAACACACCCTGTTCTGCTGCTTTTGCAAACCTGTACTGTGGTTACTCTGTAACTTCTGTTGGTCGGCATGTTGTTGTTTACACAGCTAGCACGTAGAGGAGGCCACACTTAATGGGTTTACAGAAATTCCCATCACAGAGCAGCATGTGGCCATTACGGGGTGGTAGTGGAGTAAATAAGAGTTTCATGACCTGTGAAGAAATGGGTTTGTGTGTCGGGCAAAACGGGGTGTTTATGTGTTTGCTAAGTAGAAAGTCAGGTCTGTGGGGGTGTGAAGTAAAGGAGGTGGGCTAGCATAGAGGCTGCAGGCTCTGGATCAGCCTGACATAATCAATAGGATCAATTAAAACAAGGCCCAACTAAAGGCAAACACTATATTAAATGTATCTCTAATCCACTAGCACAAAGGCCTTGCATGCAGAGCCACCTGTGCGACTGTGCCAAGGATGCGGCTGAGGCATCCATCAAGCAAAAATCACAGCAGACATGGCATCTTCTAACACAGTCCAGCTGAATGTATTAAGGCAGCCTTTGCAGACAGTTGCTGCTTCTGGGGTGTAATTCACCACAGAAATATTGAATATTTCATGTAGCCTTCTTTGCAATTATCAGAGTTTTGGATTACATGGATGCTTTCTATTTATTTTGCTTTTATTCCTTTATTGTTGTCAGTCACCAAAGAGCTTTTTATGCTTCTATTTTTCACCTTTGTATAAGATATTTTATGAATTAGGTCTATAAAAGAAATAAAAGAGATATCCACTAAGTAGCCTTACAGTCTTTGATGGGTGCAATTGAATGTAAAAATGTCCATTTAGTGTACATCTGCTATATTCCACTGTGCTGCTGGATAGGGCTACTGAGGCCTTGTTGTCATATATCGATACCTTATCCATTGCAGGTTCCACTCGGTTAGCTTCTACATTTTTCTGCTTCTCATTTACTCAAAGCCAATATGACTATTTATGTGCCGGTGCTGGGAAATGATAAACGATGTTATGGCCCTAGTAAATATGAAATCCCTGCATCATTAGCTGGATTAGATTGGAGGGAAAATTGCATAATCAGCCCATGGATGTACTGTTGTCAGGGAGTCATCGATATCAGTGCATCAGTTCACTTTCACCAAAAAAACCCCCCAGATATTCATGGGAGACTTTAGGAGAGAAAATGAGAGAAAAGAAGGCTGAGACAGGAAGCGAGTAGTCTGAAACAATTATTCATGGACAAAAAGCGAGCTGCAGTAACTACACAATATGGACAACGTTTTAGTATTTACACATGGTCGCCATTCAGAATGAAATGAAAGATCAGAAGAAAAGTGCAGTTACACAAACACCAAAACAGAAAATTTGGAGTGCTGACATCCTCTTTCTTTCAGTTTTGGAATTATTTTCTTAGCCTTTGGTGATTGGCAGAGCATCACAGAGCGATGGCAGTCATCCATCTGACCTGCTGACAGGCCTGTCAGTGTGGTTAAGCAACCAGTCACATGCTACGGAGAAACAGGCGGCGCACCAGAGAAGTGCTGATACACTCAATCATATCATCTCAAGCCGCAGCAGCTTTGCAGGACGTGCATCAGTCATGACGCTGCGATAAGCAGAAAAATGAGAAATCTAACATGGAAAAAAAGGGAGGCCTGAAGATCAATGCAGCACAGAAATGACTCTGCTGGCATCATCAAAGCAGGCTATAATCTGAACATCCCATGCCGATGTCGCCCAGCACTGCAGATCAACAGAAAAACACACTCTGATATGAAAGACGACATTAGCATTTTTGCATCAACATTCTGAGGGCTGATGGTCTCATCAGCAAACACCTGACCAGACACAAGAGCCGTTCAAGGTTGTCATAAACATGAGCTATTGTCTCCTGAAGACAAGGAGTTTTTACTGGTTTCTTTAGTGCCGTTAAAACAGGAAAAGGTCCGTGTCTTTCACGCAACAGTAACCTCTTGATGAGTCCTTTTCTTGCCCACTTAAATTTTTGAACTCTGTTCAGGAGGAGGGAGTTTATTGGATAAAAGTGTAAAGGATAAATCAGTGAAAACCTTTACACACCTTGTGTCTGAATTTCGATGCAGAGGTTTTTCCATTTTAAAGGGGTTTCTCACAGCTTCTGTGGGACCAACCAAACCACCTGTACCATATGCATGTTCCACAACTTGTCTGTACAAACAGATTTCTTGTAGGATACAGTTCCTGGGGGCACATTTTTTTCTTTTTTTAAATATTTTATCTGCCAGAAATCCTCCCACTCCCAGTAAAGGCGCTGATGCAGCTGCTAATGCAGCCTTGCAGGTTTCCTTGCTGGTCCCACTGCCCCTCACCCCAGCATCGTTAGCTCACCGCAGACCTAATTGGGTTGTATATAACTGCAGTCCCATGGGTGTGCTCTAATGAATAGAGAATATAATTAATGCCATGGTGACGGATATTGGCTCACAGCCTTCAGGCATGACTGTTCAGCATTAAACTTCCTCCCCAACTTGTCTTCTTCTGCGTCTGCATTCACTCCACGCCGCGACCGCCACGCTCAGCATCGTGTGTTTGACCAGATCTCACCCTTTCGGCTCCGATTCACAATAATTACTGTTTGCAAACTTTCATTTGACACAGCAAGTTAAGCTGGGTTGAAGAGTTTAATAAGTTTACTCTTTTTTGATCACTGGTGCTACATAGATCAATTGAGTCTGTCACCAAAAGTACTCGACACCCTGCAGGACTCGCTGTGCATTTTTAAACATGTTTTCCGGCTGTAGGACGGACGAGTGCCGATGAGGCATAGAGGTGAATACAGCAAGAGATGCTCCGCTGCTCACTCAGCACACCTACAGGCATCCATCTACCTGTCCTGCACTCTGTCACACTTCACAGCAACTTGCTGATGGATTCATCCTCAGTCCTGCCCTTTCTCCCCTTCTTTTCTCTGTCACTTTTCTCCAGGCTTCTGCCTCCATCTGTCTTCCATCTGCTCCATCCTCCTAAGTGTCTCGTGCTCATTTAGTGTTGTCTCTGACAGCTGTTTCACTTTCTACCATCAGTTATGTTCTGGCTTCTTTACAGACAAATCTGACAATCGAGATCTGGAATACAATTAAAAAAAAAATTATAATAATAATTTATTGATTCTGCCCATTTTTGTTGGTATTCTGAATTTAAAAAGTCCAGTCTGAGCCTAGGTGTGTGTGTGTGTGTGTGTATAAAACACATCTATACAATGAGACAGTCCTGCTAGAAAAAGTGTAGATGCAAAATGTGTGCAGTTTTGTGATTGGGTGGGTCTGTGGTGTCCACGCCCCACTTCTCTTGATTGACGTGCTATTAAGCAACACAGAAAAACCCAACCCATTATATTAAACCATTAGTCGAGGCATGAATTTATTATATGCATGGCTGCCATACCAGTCGACTGAATTAGCTATTAGTGGATTAAATTAGGAATGCAAAAATCTCAATTGGAGGAGAAAATTCTGCATTAAATTGATGAAATTATTGAATTATCAGTTTTGGCCTTGTGGGTATATTTCTTCTTGGATGAGTAATAATGTTGTTTGGTGAGTATGCAGCTTGAAGAGGGATGCAATAAAAGCTGCTGTGTAACATCTTCACAACAAACCGCATCACACGCTGATCCCAGCAGGTAGAGAAGAGAAAAAAGAAACTTGAAACTGTCCTTTCTGTCCAACCCAGACATCCCATCCCAGAGTTCATTTGCAGTGTAAATAAAGAATACACTGAATACACACATCCAAACAGCGTTCATTCCTGTGGACATGCTCGAGGACACAAACACTTACCACTGAGATGTACAGGAGACGGAGGGATTGAGAGTGTTCCCATTCGGAGGGGAAATAGAGCATGTGGTGACAGTGGAGCGGTGGGAGCATCCAGCGGGAGTTGGTGATGTGCAGCAGAGAGGAACAGCTTCCACCCTCACGGGGAAGGAACGCAACTCCAAGGGCTAAAACAAAAAACTACTTCAAACACAAGCTACTGTAAATGTGAGTCTGGCCATTTCTCTGAAAGGATGATTAAGATGACAGAAAATCTTTGGTGGAGATATTACAGTAGTAAAGCATGAAATGGTTTGAATCGGAAACCAACCATCTTCTTTTTTTTTTAAACCATTTTAATTTG
>CAAE01014573.1:384066-402851 GCA_000180735.1 Tetraodon nigroviridis
GTGACAAAAATACATATATTTTTTTAAAAATATAAATTTGTGTTTTATACTAAGAGAAATTTCGGGTCACGGGAGGTGTAGGACAACCCTGGACAGGTCATCAGGCCCAAGTCCTGCGTCATGCGAGAAGCTGGATATGTCAATCAAATATATGTACAGGAAAAAAAACCCCAACAGTAAACAGACTAGGAAATAAATGTAAATACCAACATTTTATAAAAGAAGCCAATTCCGTTTCTCATTTCATCATTCTTCTTCTTTTTCTTCTTCTTCTTGTCTTGGTAGAATAATACCTTGCAGAAAGGCATCTTATCGTTACATGCCCCAGCTAATGTTCCGCCTGCTTTACCAGAGGTGCTTGAAGGTTTTTTGTCGATCTGGGAGTTTAAAAAAAACACAGCAAAGTCCTTGAAAGAAAGAGAGACTTAAAATCCGAGGTTAGAAATCTGGATTTGATAACTCTGCCACACTTGTCCATTGTACCTTAAAATAAAAAAACCACACAATCTGTTCTTAGGATCTATCCCTGAGACGAATGTGGACCTTAATTCCATTTGACAGAATTTGTCAACCCAGACGATGGTGCTTTCATGCACACCCCTGCAAGATTTTAGTGTCAACATCTCTGTGCATGAAATACAAGTCAACAAGACAACAGAGCTCCGATTAGCCTCTGAACGCTACTCTGTCAGGTCTCATTTGGTTCAGGCTGCTCGTTTGCTCATGTAGCTGTACGGTTTTACAAAACACACAGACTGGTGTTTCTGTTCCCCTGCAGATTTGTTTTTAGGGAATATACTGTAGCGCTCAGCCCACAGGTCTATTAGCATGCACACAACATGTTGTCTGCGTCTGTTCATGAGTAAATACAAAAAACCCCGCGAGGAGTTATTACAGTAAAATATTCTTCCCAGCCCTTTTAATGTATGCACTGTCTCTGTCTGTCTCTGTTTCTGTTCTCTCACACTAACTCCCCCCTCGCACACACACACCTTTGATTGTGCAGAGAAGCATCCTTTCTCTTCAGAGAAGGCAAATTTAAATTTTTAATGGATTCAGACTTTCTGAGGAAAATACTGAAGAGGCTTTCGTGAATACTCATAACCGTCCACCCTCCCACCTCCACAGCTTTACAACCCAGAGGGAGGATTCAGCCCAATATGAACATTTACTGTAATTGGACACACTAAACTTGGTGTTTTGCAGAATGTGTCCTCATACAAATATAGCTCTGCACGGTGCAAATGGACGACGGAGATTGAAACACGGTCTCTGCACTGGCTGTTTTTTAACAGTACATAAATGTCTGAAACTTGGTGTTTAGGATCTTTAATTCAGCGGCCAGTTGTACACATCTAAACCAAAGAATATTGCTTTGTTATAACCTTTTCTCAGTCCATTTTGAGGAATAATCAAAAACAAACAGTAGTTTTCTTTTGCAAGATGAGATTATTCTTTTTTGTTTGTATAATGGATACATTTGCAATTTTTAAATTTCGATTTTAAATAATGCAAACATCTGTTCCTCCTGTGCACACAGGACGTGTTCTGCATGATATTCATCATCTTTGGCTTCATCCATATTCTCTCACTTGCTGAAGAGCTGCTTCAGGATCTCTAGAACTCTCAGCTATTGTGTTACCATGTGTCAGAAACAGAACCTGAATCCCAGAGTCCATATTAAACCAGTCTGAATAGGCTTAAACTTCAGTGTAAGCTGTAATTTTAAAATGATGGAAGTATGATGTGTGCTTTTTTCATAGCAATATTAGCTGATGGCTGTTTTACATATAACAGATATCATATGAATAAACCATTGTAGTTCTATTCTTATTCTGCAGACAGTAATATCTGACCTTACCGTCCACTCACATACAATGCATCATGCAGGATCTTGGGTCGGGCACCTTTGAGAATTTGGAAGTCATGACATTAGCTTGAGCTCACGGCCAGAGAGGATTTCATCAGTGTTCACACCTTGGGGCTAATAAAGTATTAGTGGAGGCTGGAAATTGGTGCTGATGGGTCTTTCTTTAATTTCAGACCTGATGTCAGGGTGAATAAAAGATCAGAATAGAAGTAAGATCAGGCATCTTCCAACTCTTTTAACATCTCTTTGAAATAAGACCAGCACCTTCGGGTTCCGTGTCATGTTAATTAATGGACTGCAGGTATAGTGGCTGACCTGCTCTGCAGCAACAGGGAATTACCTTTTTTGGGTGAAGCATTGGCCAGTAATAAAGGGCCCTCAAAATCAGCCAGTAGCCCAAATCTGTGATTAATAATCTCAGAGTTTCTGTGAGTGAAACAAGACAGATGTGTTCCGGCTGCGAACCCACAGGTCTATTGACGTTTATGTGGAAACAAAAGAAACAGTAGCTGCTCCTACCCAAGGCTTCTAGCCTTTTCTTGTTGCATTCAAGGAAATCATTTCTCTTCTCTGGCACCCCCCCCCCCACACACACACACACACACACACAAATGCGCCACACTATTCATCACGTATCAGTGCCACAAGCAGGAACATTGGCAGACATGATTATTGTACATATCATTATATCAGAATAAGTTTTAGTTTGGTGAAGGATTGAAAGAAATGTTGGTTGGTAGCAAAAATATCCTTCAGTCTGGTGTTGAAGAACCATTTCAGAACCCCTTTTTTTCTCAGAGAGGATGCTGTAAGAGGACGTGTGGGCACAAGTAAAAAAAGTAAAGCCTGAAACTGAAAAGAAAAGAATAAAGAAGAGTGACAGTTGACGAGAAAGAGAGGGGGTGAGAGAGAGAGAGAGCGAGAGAGAGGAAAAGACAAACCTCAGCTCACGTTGATGTGTTGGACCTGCTGAGCGTTGCAAAGGAGAACGAGCACAAGAACCCAATGTTAAACTTCAGGGAACAACTGGAGGACAAAGACAAAACCCTGGAAGAATGAGGAAGGGTTCACAGATCTCTCTGAGGAAGTTCAGAATCAGGATAAAGAGCTCATCAAGAGTCAGTATGTGCACGAGGAAGCACAGCAATGAAAGAGTAAACCACAGTCTGTAGAAATGTCTGTTGCAACAATCCCTCTGGTGTCTAATTTTGGCTCAAGTGCTCTGGTTCACAATCACAACTGCTGCATTTCCCCTGCAAACACAATGGGATTAATTGTGATTTTGAGACCGAAGCATCCAGAAGCCTCCATGTTCTCACAAAGAGGTTTTTTTAGAGTTAGTTAGTTAGTTGGTTTGTAGGTAAAATGAAAATTATAGTAATTTAAAAACCCACAACTTTGTGTTTATGAGCATTGTAGTGGGATGTTCCAACTCTGCTGTCTCGGACCCGCTCCAGCAGCATGCAGTTTGCTTCTCTGAGCTCAGTAAAGCAGCCCTGGGTGACTGACAAGTGCCGGTTGTTAACAAGAATCCTCAAGAACTGAGAAAACATGTCCAGCTGCACAGAGGTATTTAGCAGTCAGACGAACTCAAAGAGGGGAATGTCAAGGAGATTAGACCTTTGATGCAGAAGAGGGGGAGGTGAACCTGCTCTCAACGGAAACAATCCCAACGGGAGGATGGAGGGACAAAAGCGTCACACGCCTGTGATGAAACTGCCCCTGCTCCGGCCTTTTCAGGTGTTGAACAAGTTCTCGTTTGATGTCACACCAGCAGTTACACAGCAGCATGTCCCGCGGGCCGTGTGTGTGGCTGCCTTTTAAACATTCCTGGTTTATGAAGGGACAACTTCCCAGTCTTCCTCTCCAGCTGCAGCCCATAAAAAGCTGCTCTTTGTCCACTGAACATCCAAACCACCAGGGTTGGGGGCCTCATTAAGGAGGATGTTACATCTCTGCACCCCAGTGAAGTCAGCGCAGGTACAACAGGGGCTTTGATGGGTGTTGTCTCAGAAAAGGTACGAGTATCACCAGGGAATTAGTTAAACTTGAGACCGAGATTCATACTGATTCAAAGGCAGTGGTGCTGTGTTTGGCACTGATCTGCCAGCTAAATTACCGTTTGAATGACTGGGGTTTTGGGTCTAAGGGAGGCTTCTGTTGCATGGTTCCTCTGAGCAGAAGCACATTCAGTGATGAAGGGTGTAAATTCATCCATATTTTAATTTTAAATCTTTATTTGGAAGTGTTTTTTTAGTTAGGTTCACTGCACTGATGAATGTCTTTGTTTATGACGGCTGCAACAGCCGCCGTTATTTTCAGGAAAAAGGGGAAATATTATAAAATGCTTCTGACCTGAATCTGAATCAATGTCAGATTCAGCAAAAGGATTCAGGCAGTAAGATTGATTATGATTGAAAAACCAATTTACTGATATGTGCTGTACTGCAATGACTTTTAGAGACAGGATGATACAAAAACTGCTCATTGGAGGAGTTTGACAAACTGTCACAGAGATGGCTTGCCAACATGGTGATGGGACGTAGAGCCCAACTGTGTTTTTACTATATTTATCACTGATGAAAGGTTCCAGTGAGCTGAGGTTAGCTCTGCACCTCCGAGACTGATGAGCTGTCATCTTTATCCCCTTTTGATGCTGGAGCTTTTTGTCTTAGCCATTGATGAAAAGTGGCAACAGTGTATTTGAGAGCAGCTGACATCAGAAGCAGAACCTGTTGCTTTCCCAGTGGGGGAGCGCCTGACGCTCACTGCGACATGACCAAACGACCAAATCCCTGGTTAAATCATGCAGCACACTGAACTGCACACGCTTGCTGTATTTTCATATCGACTCAGCTGGCACTTCATCCATAAATTCCAGTTTGTTGCTGCCCCAAAGCGACCTTTTTACCAGATTATTTTTTTTTACAAATAAATCAAAACAGGGAAAAGGATGCGTATATTTTATAAAAATATAAGCCATTTATTTATATCACACTACCTGTATTAGTGTGTTTTCCTTTAAAAAGATAAATACTGGATTTTAATCCAATTCACGAGTCTTTCTGTATATCTCAGCATAATGGAATTTGCGTTTTTTTGTTTGTTTGATTTTCTATGCAGTCATAACGTCGGCCATTTGAGGTCAAAGATCAGGGTGACAGAATCTTTTAGCCTTTAAGATAGACACGTCTTTTAGAGCAGACTTGGAAAATATACTTTAATAAAATAAACTCTTCTTTCCAAAGTAATGCCAAGTACGAATGGAATTAACTTCGCTCTTATAGGAAAATGACAAGTGAGCCAAGAAAAAGCTATTTAAATTTAGGGAGGTGGGTCTGGATAAATGGACAAAGCCATGGCTCTTTATTCAAGGTGAATGCTGGCTAAAGTAAAGCCATCCCTCTTTTAGGGTGTATACATTCCTAAAGAACTGTAATGTTCTGGAATCATGCTGTCTGCCCTCTCCCCTTCACTTGGTACCAATTCCTGCTGCTCACCCTTGAATTAATGCCTAAAAATTAGAAGATACAGCCCCCATTTCCTGTTCCGTCCACTGGGGCTTTTTAGAAAGAGACTTAAAGTGTTTAATGTCCTTCATAGCTTTTAATGGCTGTGGTCTACCCTATTTGTCAGAGTTTTAGTTGACATAATGTTAAACTTCTGTTTCATGAGAGTCATCTGCTACATATTACTTGAAGCTTTTTAAAAACAAGGCTCCAGAGGGTTTTTTTTTTTTTTTACTTTTAATGTACTTTTAATGGTCAGCAGTGGTAAAGGTTGCTTTTTCCCGATTAGTTCAATACTCAGACATAAAGCGCATCCTTCGCTCCAAACCCTGTCCTGCCTCTTTGACATCTTCATACACTGTATCTCTCAAGCAATTTGCAGCTCTGGCAGAATTTGCGTCCATTCTCCCTTTTGCCAAATATCTCACTCGTAAAGTGGCTGCTTTCAGCTAAAGGCTGTAATCTCTCTCACACTCGGAGGCCAGTAACCGCCTGCCTCTCTGGCTCATCAGCCCGTCAGGCAGTAAATCAGAGCGTGCCCCTGCAGGAGCCCCCGCAGCTCAGCTGTGCGTCACAGCACTTTACACTTAATAACTTTCCTGCAGGTGCGTTTGTCTGTTGCGGGTTTGATGGCTTTGTGCGCCTGAGTCGGCGGTTGGAAATGCATTAAAATGTATTCCGACAACGCGTGCGGCTTCTGTACAAAGGGAACATTTTCAGCGTGTCTGAGAAGGCTGTGTGATGTTCGTGCTGGTCTTTTGTCACAGCATCAGAGGAGAAACTTTTCCAGCATTTTTCCCAGAAGTGAGCTGTGGTGTGTATTTGTTATCAGTTTCAGGAAAGGCCAGAGTGCTTTCTCAGCCCGATGCAGGGGCCAGGTATGGCAACAGCTCACAACTCAAGAGAGGCGGATGTTCTCCTTCAGACAGTGATCTGAGCGGAGAACAGAGAGACAGAGATGGCTTCTCTGATTGTAAATCCCTCTGTTGTCTGAAGACGGGGAGCACGTTTCCATTGTACAGTGGAGAATCGGCGGATTGGGGCCTCGTCTCAGGCAGGTAGATGATCTCTGCATGCAGAAAAGTTTCTATTTCTAAAATCCAAGGCTGTTTGAAAACCTGCTGAGATAAGAGAGGGGGGATGCAGCAGCTGGCAGAGCGAAGGTTGTTTTTGACAAGGAGAAACTTCAGAGCCACATTTAATCTCCACCTTTGTACCTAAATCATCCTGAGCAGCTGTGAGAGGAGGACCTGCAGCAGGTGATTACCAAAGTCAGAGGGAGAGCAGAAGAGACACCGTTTTCCTGAAATAGGTGGAAGGACACCACTTACAGAAGGAAAAATAAACATCTTTTCTCTCCGGCTCTCTTTCTGTGACATACGCAGACATGGGATTCAGCCCTCATCCCTCAAACACTGACAGCTTCAGGCTTCTGGGATTGCATGTGTGGGGTTCACATTCTCTTAGGGTTCAAGTTTCAATCACTCAGGAATGCTTGAAATGTGGCGGAAAATATTCAGCTGTAGATGTGATGGATAAGAAAGAGATTCTCGAGAACACAAAGGCAAGAGGAGAATCAGTCAGGAGGGACAGGAAGAGGGGCACTGTTGCCGCTGTGCAAGCGTTCCCACGGCAGCCATCTTGCTGGCAGCAGCCTCTGTGCGAGATACTGATGGTGAGTGTTGGTGTTCTCTGAATAACTGAAGTGAACAATCACCTTGAATTTCTCTGACAATCAAGGCTGCCCTTATAAGGTGGTTGTATCAAAGACTAGGATTTTTTTTAGTACCTTTAAGCACTTGTCTTTCGGCAGTGAATTTTAGCTCAAAAAAACAGATTTCACAGGCATAGAACTGCAGTCACAACAAGGGAAGGAGTGGGGGGTAAGTTCGGCATATTGATCTCCAGAGGTCGTGACCTCTCCTGCTGTCACAAATCAATGTTCACCTCAACCATCAACATTTACTGCAGAAGGGAATCCCTCCATGCCAAAGGAGGGTGAATCATTTTCTACTCCTACCCTCCACGACTTAAATTTGTGACTGTACTTTGCTAAGATGAGTATCGGTGGCCTAGTGCAGGTGCTTGTAATTATCTGGGTTTGATGGCGCTTTGTAAAGCATGACGTTATAGACGTGTGACAGGAATGCTGATCATGCAAAAAGAAATGGTGCACTGCCTCCCCGCCCCCCGCCCGGCCAACACACACACATACATTTCCATGAGCTCCTCCTAAGGGTTTACTGCAAATTTATGGTTTCTGAAGCACACAAGCTGATCTCTTCTGCATAATTCTCTTCACCTCTCGAGCAAAACTATATATCACAGATTTGTTCAGTGATTTCTAACTGCATAAACTAAACAGGAAGGAGTGACAGAAGATAAAGAAGAGGGTTTTTGTTTTTTTTTCTCAGAAGTAAACGACTGCAGAGGCCACAAGAGCTCCGGTTTTAATTTTATTATAAATCAAAGTGAAGGTGGGATCTTACGGGAACAAGTGGATGAATCTCAAATTTAATCTTCATTACGTTACATCAGGTTTACCTAATGCTGTGCAAGCGCAGCAAAATCATTTGACCGAAGATAAAACTTTCTAAAAAAAACTATTTAAGTTGTCAAGGAATGATTTCATCACCCTCTAGGTAGATTGTGTCCTTGACATTTTCACAAACAGTTTATTAGCTAATTGAAGTGCTTTGATTATTTAGCAAAGACAAAAGAAAACTACAGTACAACTACCGGAGGAGACTGTAGCTTTAAAGATGTTTTATTCTCCACTTATCCCAGCGCCTAGGCCCTCTTCAGCACAGACCATTTAGCAGCACTTTGACTCATTAAATCAGTGTGTCAGCGTATGAGATCTCTTCAAACTTATCAGAGAGGATTCATCATCACAGAACAATTTGCTGAAATGTTAATACGTTTTCATTCTCAATATTGTGCTGACACTTTCAAAATCTGCTCATGTGTAAAAAAAGAAACCAAAAAAAAATCCCAAATCTGTTTTTCTGCATCTAAAATCTGTTCTGTTGGGCTTAAGCGTAAAAGTGAGCCGCAAGACGTTCTTGTTGCTTGAAGGCAGTCTGCAGCGCTCTGAGTGGCCCGAGCCACCATGCCAGGCTCTTACCACTTCCCCAAGAGATGCGATTTTTAAAGAATACAAGGCAGAGCGTCAGGATAAAAGTTTGTGAAGAGCGATACTTGACTGCTCTAGATTACACTTAAGTCCTGAAGTGCGTGTCAGCAGGCTCTGCTCTCAGTGTGATGTGGGATGACTCACGGTTTCTGGAGTGGATTCAGAGACTGCGGATGACTAGGCTGCACGAGCCAAATCCACATCAATCATTCATTTTTTTTACAAATTTACTTACTATTAATTATCCACTCTCAGAAGCAAAATATAAATCCACAACTTTTTTATGCTTTTGCTCCTTTTTACTGTAATCTCTGTAAACAGCTGCCTCATTAAACTCTGTCTTACTGGTAAATGATCATCATCACAATGACAAACCATAAAACATCTGTTTCGATTCATTCATCAGAAACCTGTAACAAAGTTGAATTTTGGGACATTTGTCTTTGAAAGATAGGCTTGTTGGTACAAACAGTCAGCCTGCAGCCATACCTGATATTACCTGTGAGCAGAAGAAATGAGCATTGTTGTCTCACAGCGAGAAGCGTGAAGTATTTCATGTTTTTACCATGTACTCTACTTTCCTCCAACAGTCCAAAGACATCCACCGTAGTCTGATTTGAGACTTTCAAAAGGGTTCATCGTGACACTTATCTACTTTAAAAAGTCTAAATACATTTGTAAAACATAACCCTGTAAAATAAACTGCAGGATTTCTGCAGGATTTAGGGCTCAGACTTGTCGAATATGCGAACTATTGTTTTCAGATGCACCAGTGGCGCACGTTGAATTCCAAGTGTTCCACAGCATGAGGCTGCTGACAGCACTGCAAAGTACTGCATGAATAATGGGCAGTTTTCTCTGCACTAAGTATAAAAGTGATGAAGGTGCGTGGGTGTGTTTTGGGCACTTTGGAAGAGAAATAGAGAGTGTGCATTGAAAGATGTGATTAGTCACAGGTGTTCAGGCTGCTTTTCTTGTGATGCTGAAGTTTTTTGTGAAGGACAAATTCCAGACCTGAGTTGAGTTTGCAGTCAGCAGTGTAATTTATACACAGCAGCAGTGGCAGGTTCAAATTAAGGAAAGAAGAAAGTATTTATATCAGGGCTGGATAATATTCATATAAAAATCAAAAAAAAAAAAAAAAAAATCCTTAGGCGTTTAGTTGGTGCTCATAAACACAAAAAAACTTTTGGACTTTTTATTCAGTAAATCAGACAAATCATTCATAAAAAACGAGCTGGTTACATCTAAATTTCAAACTAAAGTTCAGACTCTTAAAACAATAAAAGCAAGACAGAAATAATAATGGACCACATTGATTGGTTTAACAAACAATACAGAGCCACATCAAATAAAAAATAATTTGAATGAATGATACAATTTTATTTATGTTCTTCATGCTACAAAAATACAAACTGCACATGTTGTGTGTTTGTATTGGACCCTATAGTCTCCTGTACCACATCACCACTCAGATTAATAATTCATCCACTCTGACAGGTTTTTCACTAAACTGCCGATTATGAAGGAAACCAAAGAAGCTACACCTGACTGTTTATTTCTTTCACTCTTTAGCTGACAACAAAAAAGATAAATGGGGCTGGAAAAGCAGGCGAGTTTGCAACACTTCATTTGCCCCTAGATACGTTGGTGCACAGCATGTGTAAATACAATCTTGGTCTTGTCAACAAAGGCCTTCTGTCAATTTATGTTATCAAATGAGGCTGAGATTGCTAGTATTATTTGTGTAATTCCAAAAACAAGCACAAATGAATTCCTTCTTTTTCCTGTGATCTGTCTATAATTTGTATCTGGTCATCATCCAATAAACCCACACACAGCCTGTGGAGCGTCTACGCTGTAGCTTTTTCTGCTCTGATGAAAGAACCAATGTTAAAGGATGAACTAATTAGCAGCAGCCATCTGTAAATATAAGCTACTCATCCTATTTTAGAGCCGCCGGCTTTCCATGAAAGCTGCACGGCGGTGATTTGATGTTGCAGACTCTCGCAGATGACGATCAGTGCAGTCACACTGCAATCCTCAAATGAGCTACCTTGTTACTTTCTGCTGCCAAACCCTATGAAATTGAAAACGAGAAAACCGCATCACTAAAAGTAGAGATGGAAAGTTCTTGAGAAAGAGGGGATGTGAGCAAAAAGCGAAAGATTTATGTCAAATTCGGGCCTGTGCGCAAGTGTGAGGCACTGAAGTGCATAATTAAATTGGGAGTGCTGAGATTTTCTGTTTCAGCTGATAACAGGGTGCTCTGAGGCATACAATCTAGCATTTCCACTTGTAAATTAAAAAAAAGTTATTTACATTGAAGAGTAAAATGAAAATAGTAATACATAAAGTGTCTTTAGATTTAACCACTTTTGTTTTAAAATGCATGTAGAGAGAAAGTCTGACAGGCACAGACATAAAAACATCTCAGGGATCGACCACACTGCTTCATCCTATGCCCCATAGGATGAAGTCCTCTAAACACTGAACTCCAAAAAAATAAATAAGTAAATAAATGGAATTTTATTCCAGTTGTAAAATCTCAGCCTGGATTATAAACTGCTTCAGAGAAACTCTTAAAAAAGAAAGTAAAAGTAGGGAGACAGATGGAGATGAAGTCCATCTCCAACATAGATCTTAGCAGAGCAGGCTGAACCGGATGGTGACAGAGCATGTCAAAAAACATATGCTTTTTGCATTCTCAAACCCATCAGCCACCTGTCATCGTCAATTATGCCACGCTCTACAAACCTTCAGCAGTTATCCGTTCGATATCGAGACGGCCCCTCTCTGAGCACATCAAGCCTGGCTATGCGTGGCCACGGCAACAGAAAATAGCAGCCATGCCTTTTCTTTCCTTTCCATGTCGGTGGAGCTAAGCCTTTGTCAGAGGAGTGGTGGTTCATGCACCTCTGAGGGTACGTCCATGCTGTTCCCAAGGCAACTGTGCAGATGAGTTGGTTATGGCTGAACGCATCAAGCACTTATCATTAAAATAATTAGTGGTTTAGAATCTTTCTGTGTAGAGTTCATCTGTTTTTCCAGTGTCCGGTTGAAGGACATGCTTGACATCCATCCATCCATTATCCTACCCGCTTGATACCCAGTGGTGTCGCGGGGGGTCTGCTGGTGCCTATCTCCAGCTCTCTTAGGGCGTAGGCAGGGATCCACCCTGGACAGGTCGCCAGTACATCGCAGGGCACACACACCATTCACTCACACATTCATCCTCTACGGACAATTTAGAGTCTCCAATTAACCTGGCATGTTTTTGGACTGTGGGAGGAAGCCGGAGTACCCGGTGGGAACCCACGCACACACGGGGAGAACATGCAAACTCCGCACAGAAAGGCCGGCAGCAGCTGGAAGCGAACCCACGACCTTCTTGCTGTGAGGCAACAGCGCATAACCGCTGCACCTGTCCGTGTGGCCCGACATGCTTGACATGTTCAGTAAAATAATAATCCTGCAGAAACGTCGAACAAACGTAAAATTCCGCAATGCAGCAAATTTCCAATCAGAGTTGCTTCTTTCCCAAGTTGTGAAATGTGCAGACCTCTACAGCCGTGTGGTTTCGTGTCGGAAGCTGTCATCCTGTCACTTCAAAACAACAAAATAGAATTTAGTGCTAGGAGCTTTTCCTAGTCCTCCATTGGTTGTGTTCCCATTCCCAAAATGGTATTTTCCACTGGCTCATCCACAGAGTTCCGCCCTGCATTTACAGATAAAGCACTCCTCATTTTCAGTTCTCAGAGATTCCGAGTGCTTTCTACCGATCTGACAACCTCTTGCTCCCGTCGTGAGGATATGGAGAAAACGAACCCCTGCTGAAGAACAGCCCTAATTAGCAACTCTCCTTTTTTCTTTTTTCCAAAGCGAGGCGGGTTGACACGGAGGCCACAGTGAGGAGAGGGTAACCCGTAATGACCCATTAAAAGCTTAACCTGGTTATTAGCTGTCAAGTACATCTAACAGTGGGGTGATCAAAACCAGGGCACACATCTCTGGCTGTATGGCCCCATATATACCTTCTAAATGAGCACAAGGCTAAATCCAGACCGCACCTCAGACACAGCTGGATCTCCAGTTTGGAAACTTGAGCAAAATCATTATTTTTCTTTACTTCTGCGTGCATCCAACAGTTTAGTCACACTAATCTGTAATGTAGCCAAACCCATAAAAAAAATACATAAAAATAAACAAGAATGAATCGCACAAAAGCCCCCCGCAGAGTGACATTCTATTCAATGATTCGCCTTACTGTATCTTCCTGCCTGCAAAACACTCTGGTTCATAATGAGCTTTAAACTGACACCTCAACTCAGCCTTCGCCACTGAAGCAGCACTAATCCAGAAAATCAAATGACTCGGAGGATTGTTTAATAAATCAGGATTGTTTAACCGCCGTCTTTCTCTTTAATACCCTTTGTTAAATCATCCATTAGCGCATGGATGCAGGGCATGAAACCAGTGACACTGGTGGAAGGAGGATGATCGCCAATCTTCTAAATTCTAAAGGAAAAGAAGACACACGGTATTCTGAAAGGTGTTCTTCTGTAAACAGAGGTCTGGTCTCTGTACTCGCACTGTTTGTCTCCAAAAATATTTCAAATAGCCTGAATTGAAATTACTTCAAGCCACTATAGGTTTCTATTTTAAATTGCAATTTTGCACAACTTATATGTGCATTAAGGTGACTCAGTCTAGAGTTACACTGTAACTTCTTGCGGGAGTGATGGATTATGTGTACTCGCAGTACTGCATCCACTTCAATCAATCACTGATGAAAGTCACCACCCAGGGAGCAGAGAAGGCAGAACGTATCAGCCACGCCTCAATGCTACATGATTAACAGCTGCCAGAATGCTAAAGGCTCAATTCCAGAGCCACATCATTGATCTGGAATTAAAAGACATCAATTTCCAATATAGTGAAAGCTTGTGTGCGTGCTATGTGATGTGTTTAAAAGCAGTACGATGACAATTTGTGTATTAATGTTACATCTTCCATGATTTTTTTTGCTTGTTTTTATTATTCAAAGTTATTTTAAGTTATATTTTCATTACATTTTTAAATTGCAATGCTTATTTGCTACACTACATTTTCAGTGCAACAGGATGTAAAAGATAAACAAAGCCAACTACAAATTAGGTTTAATTCATGCTGAAGGGGTAAAGCTGTAAAATCATTTATAGAACACGTGCGCAGTTTTACAACACCTATAAATGTTGAATTTGCTCCTGTTTCAAGCACTATTTATTTGACCGTACTGATCTGTTCCGGCTGCAGGTTCTCTGTGGCCTCCAAAACCTTTTTACGTTGGTGTTCTGACTGTTTCACCCATGTCAGCTCATAGTCGAGCTGAGCTAAAAGTGTAGCTCCAGTTAAGAGTTCTGACAGCACACACGTCAGGTGTGAAGGAACCCTGCAAAGCTGTCACGTTTGTGCCGCTTGTCTCTAAGAGGTAAATGAGATGCCAGAGGTGGGCATACCCATTCTGGTACTCTCACTAATGCTAATCACATTACACAACTCGGAGCCATTACACTTCTCTCTAGATGACACCTGGACCCCTTTTGCTGCCCAGAGGAGTCAGTCGTCATGGGCTGATTGGTAACAGGTGGGATACAGAATGGAAGAGCCAGACAAACACCCATCGGATATGTTGACAAGATGGCAAATGTTTCTGGTCTGCACGGTTTTAGGAGGTGGTGGAGGCTGTTCTCTAACTGCATCTGCTGCCACTTTTATTTGTACCAGTGTGACAAAATGGATCCGCAATCATTTGCCCTTCCTAAATGAAAAGACTGATTTCCTGAAAGTGATCCCTTGTTCCACTTAAATGCTGCAAAGGAGCACATCGTTAAGGTCCTTTGGAGCTTGTTTGACATCATTTAATCTCTGATTCACCTCCAAAAACATCCATTTTCCTCCCAATTTCCCTCCCTCAGGTTGCAAGCAGATATTCAAGCCCACAGGCAAATACACTCATGATGGCTAATTGTACCTGTCATGAGACCTCTCATGATGTTACTATAGTAACAGAACAGGTGCCAGCCTCGTTGATGTGCTGTTGATATATGGGTGTGCGTCTGCAATATGGTGCACATTAATTAAATCTGACAAAGTTGCATATGGCAAGATGGCTCCTGCTTGTGGATTTTTCTTCCTTTTTTAAAACGGGCCTTTTTGTTGATACAGTAAGCTTCATGTGTGATGTGATCAAACAGGAGTCCGAGCTGTTTCCAGAAATAACCTCAGTAGGGAGGTGTGAAGGCGAAGGTGCGCAGAGACTGTTTGAGCAGGGCAAATAAAACACGTTACACCCAGATTCCAGGGAGACGGTAGAGGTAAAGAATTCTGAAGAGGTTCTGAAAGCGGATGAAACCAGAATGAGACAGCCGCTGCCTGGCTGTATCAACCAAAGAGAAAGACCGAATTTAGTCATCAAATCATGTTCAGAAACAGAATAGGGTGTTTACTTGAGCAGAAAGAACTGTGATAAACAGATATAAAAAGCAGCCAGTAAACAGAGTGATGTGTAATAATTCACATCAGGGTGTGAAAAAAGATCCCGACAGCATTTCAGCGCGACGCAGCGGCTAACCTGGCAGGACATTTAAACGGATTTCATCCACTGCCTTCACAGAGGATTTTTCTCTGTCTGGTATTAGCTTTGCTCACATCTACTCTTCTCCACATTTGTAGTGTCGTTGGTTGTCATGGGGACATTGCAGTAAAACCCACTACATGAACAAAGGCGGTATATAAATAATGATGTTTGCAATGGAGATGGAGAACAGATGGAATTACTGTCATGCTGCACTGTAAATATGAATTAGGATAATTCACCTTGAGCTTTATCAGCTTCATACCTCGATCACTCAGTGAACGGAAACACTAAATGTCTGACAGCAGACGTGTCAATGCCAGTGCCGTTATTTTTTGGGAAACATGTCTTCTGGAAACACGATTACACAGTAATAAACCTGAGTTGTAATCACCTCTCGCCTGCAGCCAGTACCACTGGATTGACTCCACTTTTTCATAATTTTTGACACCAGTGATGTCTTACATGATGTGACTGGCCCGGTTAATGAGTGTGAGACAGGAGGTAAAAATCAATAAAATGAAGTCTGACAGTGTACAAAGAGGAAATTAAAGATAAATTGGCATTTGTGTCATTTTCTCTAGGTGAAACAATCGATCACACATTCCAGTGCTGCAGCATTTTAAAATCACAATCTCTTCTCTTTTCTGTCTTAGCTGACATACAAGCAACAAAACAGCCACCATTTTATTATTTATGTCTCAAAACTTTATCTGTTAATCAACGCAACACATTTAAGCTGCACAGAGGAAATCGGTTTTTGACATTTTCTGTTGTTTCACTGATCTGCAGATTTAAACTGCCCTAGTAAAAAAAATTAAAAATTCATCATTCTGAATATTTTCCTCTTGCCTTTTCCATTTCAGCGCTTGTGTAAGTGATCTTTTGACTCTTGCAGCTAAAACAGCTTTGCCGCCTCTGGACAAACAGATCACTGATTGTGCACAAGAACATGTGATGTTCCTACATGGGCAGCTGGAGCCTTTTCCTACACACAATATTGAATACACACACTATTGAAATCTTTACTCACCATTACGGAAATCACCAGTGGACCTCGTTAACGATAATTAGTATCCTCCTACTGGTATGGTGAATGCAATTCTTGTCTCTGATTCTGTGTTTGACACATAAAAACGCCTCCTGGGTCACTTGTATTAAATGGTGGGAGATGGCTCCTGTGAGTCCCTCTGCCTGGTACCACTACAGCTGCAGCAGGCTCGTCTCTTGCACCGGTTTTTGTGCCATTGTGAAGTGAATGTGTGTGTTGCGATAGTGAAAGTCACCCCAAAATGAGTCTAAACCTGCTCCAAGTTTCTTGCCGTTAAAAGAATTTTTTTTTCACGCCGCACCAAAGTATAACTCATTCTTTTAGATCAGGTATTATTTATACGTGAGAATTTGTCTGAGCTGTAGATCTGTATGGTTTGTTTTGCATAGATTAAATCAAATTCAGCTTTAAGGTACAAGGACAAATAACTGGAAACAATCGACGCCTCTGCATCAGATGGATTTCAAAGATTAGTCTTGAAAATGATGTGCGGAAAAAAAACAAAAAACAAAGCCCGGTACCATGCCCGCCCACACACTGAGCTGCTCGTAGCAGCATTAACTGTAACACAGCATTTGAACGTCACCGGTATTTGTGCTCTTGTGTCTCCCAACAGGAACACACACTGCTGACCAGACGCTTCCGTGTGAGCCTTTAAACCCTGCTGCCAACCAGGCTAGATTCAAACATTGTGAGTACACCTTCCGCAGGCACTTTACCACTAATTCCAACTCAAAGCTGAATTCTTGTCCATGTAAGACTGTCGGATACAACATGGAAAGATTTTGAGTGTAAAAACTGTACACGAGTCAGTGCTGGAAAGATTACGAGACACACCTGAGTTACAGGGCAAACTTTTTCAAAGTCTTTCAATCTGTGTTCAAGAAAGCAAAATAAATCCAGCCTCACAAGGATTAAGAGCTAAATCCTTTCTCAATGTGAGTCAAAGGCAAAACTAAGATTGGCTTAAATGCATAACCTTCTTCATGCTGACTGAGGTTGTGCTTTATTAGGCTGTTCGGAAAAGCCGTGTACGCTTATTCTCAGCATTCCAGCCTCTAACCTCCTCAGAAAATCCTGTCACAGGTTCAGAACTTGGGTGGAAGGTTGCTGCTACATCATGTCGCTCAACAATGCAGCGGCGGTGCGCTCTAGTTTGCTGCACGTCTGCAGCATTCACTCTCATCTGCAGTTCTGCATTGATCCGATGCCAACGAGCGGAGACTTGATGCAGAGCGGTGGGCTCTCCGCTGTGGCCTGGGTCCTCGGCCAATGCCATGCGCCATAAGAGTGAGGGAGTCAAATAATGCACCGCAGCAAATGACTGCAGTCAACACAGTTATTAGTTCTGCTGCAGTCACTGGCGCGTTGCGAGGCTGCGACTGATGTAGTGGTTCACCTCAGTTTCGGAACTCTTATTCTTGGCCATCTTTGTTACATTCCAGGGTGTATCTCAACGCTCCCAACCATCAACAACATCATGCTTCAGGATGATTATCAATTCAAGCTGCAAACTTATTCTCTCTGTGGGGTTGCCACCCGCCTGTGTCTCACTTTTAATAATGAAGCCTCTTTAAACTGCTGGATGTCTGTGCAACATCATCTCATTAGGACATTAAGCCATCATCCCTGCATCTCTTATCTTCCTGGATGATGAATATGGTACCACGTCTAGGATGAATGTGAGATCTATCTTTATTAAACTCTCAGAGACCTGGAAGGCTAACAAACTCCAGTGAAGACAATAAATCAGCAGAGCCAAGCTAAGAATGACTGTAGGTGGTTAAGCATTATAGTTTTTCTTTACAGGACTAAATATGATAAAGTCATGCAACTCTTTATATTTTATTTTATTTTTATTTTTCATCCCATTGATTCAACTGTTTGACTGGTTAAATGGATCAAATGAAACCAGCAGAAGTGCCCCTTTAAAACCAGTGGATTGATCCACGGATCATCTGGGTGACCAGGATGTTCTCCAATTGTTGTCTCACTTCATACATGTCTCACACCCAGCGTTCACATGTGCACGCTTGTCCGGCACCACTCTTTCAGCTAGGCACGTGTGACACAACTCCTTTCACCAGCCACCGAAGAGCCAACTTGCTTTTCCTCTGGCTCTTCGGGAAGCGCTCTGAAACCACTTGTATGCATTGTGCCGCACACATCACACAATGTCAGCTTTATTTGGACAGCACCACGGCTGGGTTTTTCTCAACATATTGGAGTAAATATTGACGTCTGTTGCTAATTACTGTTGACAATATCATGATTTTACAGCCAAACATTAAATGTTTGCAAAGCTCTGTGCAATTAATCAGGATCTTATGGCATAGTACTTTTTTCTCGGTGTGCTTGCTTTTGTGTTTGTGTAAGTTCGGTGTGTGTGTGTGTGTGTGTGTGTGTGTGTGTGCGTGCGTGCGTGGGCGGGGGCGGGCGAGCGCCAGACTTGCCTACATGCTCATCGTCTGTCACAACACTGTGAGCAATCCGTCACCCTGTGACATAGAACCTTTGCTAAGCACAGACAAGGACAACTGATGAAGCCAGTATGCGCGTTAGTTTCTGCATGGCTACCTGCAGGCCTGCAGCCTAGAACAGTT
>CAAE01014573.1:403328-414464 GCA_000180735.1 Tetraodon nigroviridis
TGTTACACAATGGACATGGAGAGTTTATTTGTATATACATATTAATGTGATTAATGTAAAATTGAATAGGACATACACCGTGAGTTAAAACGCTATAGCTGTATTCCGTCCTGATGCCACATATTTACCCGACACCCGCCCCCTACCCTGGGACGTCTTAGACCCCTTCCACCACCCGTACCATTTTTTTTTTTTTAATTTTATTGTGTAGTTATTTACCTACAAACTGATTTAAGTCATCCAAGCAAGCAGAAACCTCTGGTTGACCAACAGCAGAAGCTGCTGATGCAGTTACAGGTACAGTTGGGAGCCTTGGTTCATATAAGCTGTTAGTCATGGCTGTGTTTTGTTCATCAGACCTCTGGCACGCATCCGCTGTGCTGGAGAGATTCTGACAGAACACTGTTCATTTATTTGTTTACTTGTTTCACAGACGGCTATTTTCATCCCTGACCTGAGGAGTATGTTCTGCAACTCAGAGCCTCCTGAGTCCACGCAGGCTCGAAACGCTTAGTGTCTCTGTTCTGTTGCCAAACAATAGTGAAACTGAAAGACATCCATTTTAAATCCAGTTGAAAAATAAATAAATGTTTTATTCCAATATTAATACAAAAGAAACCAAAACTCCAATAAAATAGGCTATATTATGAGTTCACTGCTGTAACGTACGCCTGGAAAACATCTGTTTCTTGACCACCTCTGCACACTTTAAGGCTGTGCATTTGAGTAATAATGCATTATTCTTTAACAAAGACACACACACATACGCGCGCACACACACACACACACACACACACACACACGTACAACTGTGTGTGTGATGCAAAAGCTTTCTGGAGCATGAAATAAGATTTCTGGGGGAACAGTCAAGAAGACAGTTGTGGATGTCTCTTGCTATTTCTTAATTAGGTACTTGCAACTCCCCCTAAAATTGTAAATGTCACCTTAGAGCTTGCAGTGTTCCAGTCTCAGTTATCAAAGGTTCATAAATAGAAATTTTCGACTGAATGAAGGTCTAAGCAGTGGCTGCAGAGCGCTGCAGTGGTGTTCTGGAATCCTAAAGATAAAGTCAGGAATGTAATTTTAAAGTATAATTTAGCGTGGGGAGAAACGACCTTGTCTAGTTTTTTTTGTTTTTTCTCTCTCTTTTCTGCTGCCTATAAACTCTGGTGCAATGAGCCAATGAGAGGAAAACTCAACATGGAGAAATCTGCAGCCTTCCTGGCTCTCTGACCACACAAGATGATTGGACATGGAGTCGTGCACTTCTTGGCAATAATAAATGATCGCCTAGACATAAAAATATGTGTTTTGTGTGTGTGTGTTACATTGTTTAATGAATTTTTGTCATTTTTGTGAGTGAACCTAAAGTAACTGGATTGTTTGATCTAAAACAATCTCTGGTGCAACAACAAAAGCTGTTCACCTTTCAGGCAGGTTTGCTTGTCCTGTAATGGTCTTGTCAACATGGATACAGCTCTGTTTCTTGTAAATCCCAGCCACACATGCAGCCTTTTTCAGTATTGTCGACGCGTGAATGAGAAGTACCCTTTTTGGGACGCTTGGTCTTGTTATTTCCCACCGAAAAACCCCCTCCAGGGAACCTGCCTGAAAGCCCAGGTTGTGTACCCACAAATCCCTGATATTGTTATGCATATGTGAATGAACACAAAGGGGGTGATGTTCTGATATTGCATGAGTAAATACTGCATTCTCGGATTAGCGTATATCTATTAATTTACAGGAAACTAAATTTGTAGCCAACAAAAAAATATCACCGCAATATAATGGGGTTTATACATTTTCTAAACGGTATACTGTCAAAAAACTCAGCCTTTTATACATTTAGATAAATATATCTCTACAAAACTTTGTTTTTAACCTTCTAGATGTTGGGTGAATGAATGTTTGATGGTAATCTCTGTCTCTTTGGGAACTTTACTAATGAATACATTTGATTAGTGGTAGTCCAAAAAGAGATCATCAAGAGGTCTCTGCAATCATGTTGATTTTCAGAGGTGCGGAGGTGCAAATGCTGAAAATGTTTGACTTCATTACAAGTGATGTATACTCATTGTAATGATGCCATTTTGGCAGCTGATGCACATTCTGTGAAGCTGTTCCTTAGAGAAAAGGTCACATAATTAAATGCAGAATTTATTTGCCAATGCACCAAAGTCCTAAAGGATAGAGAAAGGAAAAATGCTGACAGCGGCAAGTACCAGAACTACAAGGTGTTAGCTTGTTGCTGCACTATATTAGGACCAGAGATTTCATTAGTTAGCTTGTTAATTAGTGAACAAATTCCCCACGGGTCTCTCTTTGCTTGAGAGAAGAACAGATTGAATAACACCAAACAGAGATGTTCCAGATTGGATGAAAATGTAAAGTGATCATATGCATTTTTATTACCGAAAAGAACTGTACAGGATAAAGATTTAAACAAATGCAATATCTGATCACTGCCTCTTCACAGAATTGCAATTGTAGTCGATATAAAGCAGATTAGCTGGTATTTATCATAATGGTCTTGCTGCACAGCCAGTAACAGTACAGATGCTGTTTTACCGCTGCTGCAGAGTGGTGGACTTTGGTCCCAGCTGAGTCAGGGAGCTGGATGAATTTAAGCAGACAGGCAGCAGGAGGACGACCAGCGCAGGGTATTATATGCCCTGATAGAGCACCCACTTGCTATTCTATGCACTCACGCTAAAACATGTCAGAACCGGGGAGGTTAGCAGTAAGGCAGAGAGCCAGAGTGAGAAGAAAGGCAAAACGAGAAGGTTAAGATGCTCACGTGTCAGTGACAGAGGAACCAACTCTCTGTGGTGGAAAATCAAAGTGCAGATAAGAGTTCAGAGGCAGATCGAGACCACTCAATGTGTAATGATGCACACCAAGTATAATTATACACTGGTGCACATTTTCTGCATTTTAAGGGCCTCTTTATCGATTCTTCAACAAGCTTAGTCAGAACAACAGTTTTTTTCAACAGAAATGTTCACCTTTTGATAAACATGTCTGTGGCATTTAAAATCCTAATTGCTTGTATTTGAAATTTGAAAACTCTTTATGCAGTCTGGGTGAGTGGACGATGTCACCACCACCGAAACAAAAACAGCAGACCTTTATTACACAAGATATTACCTCTGCATATATATGAAGCAATTACTTTGCACACTATCTAGATGTGCACTTTCCTTTCAGCGAGACAAATGTTTTCATTTGACGTTTAAGATAACGTCATATTTGATTGTTTGCGCACCTTAACGCAGAAGAACAGAGCAGTGTGGGTGTTTTTTTTTTTTAAGTCTAAGAGAGAGAGCAGTGGCACATTTCATAGAGAATGAGTGTCGCTGCACAGTTCTGCTGTTAACCAGAGGGCTGAAACACTAGTGCTCCACCAAAGACTGACAGTAAAGAGACAGCAGCACGCCGGCGCTGTCACGAGCGCTTGCTTTCCAATTTTTGACTGTGGGCAGCTGCCTAGTTCTGATTTTAGGCTGCCGGACCTGTGGTTAATCCAGCCATGTGAATAAAAGTTCCAAACACAAAACCGACCAGTGGTGTAATTTACACAATGCTACAGAAGGTTTAAATTCATTCTGTAAAGGTCAGATGTAATAGCTTTTACTGTCAACTCTGCCAGGTAGCAACAAGGGGAAAAAAAATAAAGGAAGAAAAAGGAAAGAGTTCTGGGTGCTGGGGCAGAATAATCCTACACAGGCCTTATTTTCCACTTTCACCTCAAATCTGATTAATTCAGTCCAGTCAAGTGAGACCTTTTCAGCCAGAGACAAAGATAAAAATAACAAAACCAACCAGAGAAAGTGCATCTCCTGGCTATCTGAAAAGATACATTTTCCCCTGACTTAATATTTTTGTATTCCATTGCTCCGTATGTGTGTTTTACATTTCTCAGCTTCACTCCCTCCGGCTCTGTCTTTTGTTTAATTATTAAATGAAAGATGTAAGTTATTAGTATGACGATAATTTAATCTTGTTAAGGTAAAAGGGATGAAAAAAAATCAATGGATTTCTTTTTTTCACCACAACTAATTCCTAACAGCGGCTTTTTAGACATCATGTATGAAACCAGTGTATCTTAAGGTTAGCATGTCAGGCACGCTTTTATTGATTGATGGATTGAAGTGGACCATAACAGTCTGATCTTCAAACCACTGTGTTTTTAAAATGTAACTTTATAAATGGCTGCTTTCAATTTCCTTCAACTTGAAAACCATTTTCATTTTATTTACTTGCTGCTCCTATAGCAAAGGGTCAGTGCTCAATAAGAGCAGTGGCTGGCATTATGCAAAGCATGCTTCTGTGCATTTCCCGTTGGTTAGCAACCTCTGAAAAACCCAAGTCAAGGTTTATGAAACTGAAATAACAAGATGTCTCATTTGGCTCTCATCATGTAGCGCTGTCAAGTTTGTCTTCATCGTTACAACCTCATCTACTGTGCTGCAGTCCAAGGACAACATTAAAGTCCCTCTCCGCCCTCTATGAATACACTCTTTGTGGCCTCAGAAGTAGAATAAAGTCATAAAAAGCTATCTCCGTGCATTTTCCACCTTACTTTGCGATGCTGTTTGGTGACCCACAGAGACCCTCAGAGATGAACACGAGTTTAGGCGATCTTTTATAGACAGTGTTCAAAGTAAAGTGTTTAATCGTCACACCACACTGTTTCTCCTTCCTTTATTTATCTGTCCAAGAAAAAAGCTATTGATCTTCGGTAAATACAATAGGCCCAGGCTCTTTACCGCTGTCCAGCATTGTAAATGGTTCTGGCTGAAAGAGAAATATTTTCTTTGTTGAGCTGGGGGAATTTCAGGGTTAATGGCGAAGCCAAACAGAGCTGAGCAATGTCCTGAAAGAGGAGCCAGGGTACCGAAGGAAAGCGATTTTCCCAGCTGGATTCAGAACAAAGCCAACGACTTATGAGATGGGCGCTCAGGCATTGTGCCAAGCATTCATCTAAAAAAAAAAAAAGAAAAGAAAAAAGTCACCATTACTTCATTGCTCTTTTTTTTGTTTGATTTATTAGGAGTATTTTTTCCGTCTTCCATTTTAGTTAGTATCACTCTCTGCTGAGCCACTAAGTAAAGCTATAAAGGATGGAAAAAATCCACACATTTTTTAATGGTCAGAATGGTCAAACCAGTCCATTTTAACCTGATCAAAACAAAAAACAAAAATGGCTGCATGTGAAAGTCCTGCAAATGTCAGAAAAACAATGTCATGCTAACAAAAACCTCTGAAAGCTGTGGAGCGTTTCCTCTGGAAAATGTCTTATGAAACAAGATATTACAGTCAGAAACAGGTGAGAAAGAAGCTGTCAGTACAAGACATCTTCCTGTCTTATTTGATATGACAGAAATGCAACCAGGGAGCAGGTTAGGGGAGGTTTACAGAGATGGAAGTTATATTATTTACCTGACAGCAGGGAAATAATGGGGCTGGCTGGTGAAGACTCTTTGGTCATACATTTTAAATTAGATGATGTATCAGAAAATAAAAGCCATTTATAGATGGCAGGGTTAGGGTTAACTGGCATTGACAGAGACAGATGAAGGAGCTATGGGTGTGACAGGCACCTGTGGTGGGGCCTAAATGATCACATTCTGGAGCTAAACCTCACAATCAAAATGTTAGTTAGAAGGTTCTACCTATCAACCTAGAACCTACAGGAAGTTATTGTACCGCAAGAGTTCTGCAGCAATAGCTAAAGCAGTCTGCTTTAAAAGGATTAGGCTGAGCTAATGCCATCATGTGATTAGCTCTCCCCGTGCAAGGGCCCATCTATCAACAGAAGTTGCAAACGATAAATCTTGTCAACCACTCAACATATAAACAGCAATGTTTAAATCTCACTCAGTAATTGTAGGCGTACTGGCTGTCAGAGTGATTTCCATGTCTGCTGCTCCCCAAGGGCCAGAACGTGACAGACAGGCACTTTTTTGTCCAGGAGACCTTATTTCACAGCACGCTGGGCGAGATTATTGTGTCGCCTCTTTCATAATCCTAACTGGATTTCTGCAGATTCAAGGATTTGTTACATTTGATTCCAAATATTGGCAGCCTGTGCCTGGTACCAACGTGGGTTCATGTGCGAGTGTTTGTGTGTGTGTGTGTGTGTGTGTGTGTGTGTGTGTATGAAATTATAGCAACTTCAAATTTTCAGTATAGCTCAGTATCAAGCAGAGCAAAGAAAATGAACCCCACTCTTGGAAACGTAAAAACAGAACACTATCATCATGTTTATTAATTACAGACACCTTTTTGTTTGAATCCATAGCATATTTTGCAAAGCATAAAACACTTAACAATAGCTACAATTGCAGTTAACAATAACTACAAAAATATTAATTTTCCAGAAGTTCGGTGTGTCATGGATGTTATTATGATCTAAAAATTGGAGGTCATAGATTTCAGCTCTAATCTCTGTAATATAGTGCCGTTGAAAAAGTTCAATTTAGAGATCTATTTCCTGGTTATTATCAGTGCTTGTTATGGTGCCTATTAATACAAAATTGGAATTGACTGCTATCAGGCTAAATGTCTTGTTGAATGGATAAATGAAAACTGGAGGTTTACCTGATTAATCACTAATGGAAAATGAGATTTGGCTCCTTATTTTTAGACATTGTTATATTTCATCGCTCTACAGGATTTAAATTCAACACCTGTTCTGCAGATGTGCCTTAGCCACTGTAATTAATTAGTTGGCGATATAAACTGCCCTGTCGGTTCACCCTTCTGTCGATCATAGGAATAAGGAGCCACTTACTGTCTTGCCTCGCAAATGTTCCAATAACATAGGGCTACAACTACATTTCCAATTATTGTTGCACAACTCCCGCATTCCCCCAGTGCATTCCTTCTCTCATTCAAATTAGAATTTATAATTCTAACATTAACTAGATGCAGTTCATCAGAGAGAACAACAATTAGTGCAATAGTAAAGTAAGTGAAAATTCCTCAAGCATCACCAGGCTAAGTAGCTGGTTAATTCCAGTTCACGTTGAGGAGCCTTCCTAATTGTCTCTGGAATGAACTCCTTAATTTAAACATAATTAAGAATCTGAATTTGAAAACACAGTATCCTGACAACGCAGCCCCACATGTGGGAATAGACCAATCATGTAGCAGTAATGTTGCCCAACAACGTTTCTGCTGTTATTATTTTCTCATTGACCCTAAATGCATAAATTATAATCATTGAGAAAAGTCCAGACTTCACGGCAGGTCCTTGGTGTTACACAATAATGCCTTTAAATACAACCCTAACCCTTGAGTGATACTGATGCACATTTAATGTCTCTTATAAATGAATGAATGTGAACCATTTATGACAAAACACAGGGCATCCGAGAGGAGGCACATTGTTTTCTTCTTTTCTGGGGTTATCAGTGTCTAATCCGGGACTGCAGCTTTCAGCCTTCATTTGTATTCAAGCTGGCCAAGATGCCCTTTATCTTTACTAAACTAATTTGCCTTCCTTCTCAGTAAATTCCCTGCAGTCATTTCCCGGTCGATACAGCTGTTATATCAGCTGTTGCTCCTCCCAAAAATGCAACACAGACCCACAGAAATAATAAATGCACTTCTGAATGTGCTGCACTTTCCAAATTATGTGCGTGACAATAGATAATTGAACATCGCTTTTTTACTTTTGTCAGAGAAAAGGATTCATCTTTGAATCAGTTCTTTTAGATGAGGCTGCATTTTATTATCCTGGAAGCCAAACCCTTGTTTTGACTGGCATCACTTCAAGTCAGGAATCAGCAGATAACCACTTTTTTTTTTTTTTTTTGGTGGACCCTGGGCCCGACTGACCCTCTGCAGAACGGGAAAACAGTCAGGTAGGCGCTGCACTGACCTCTGCTGCCTGAAGGAAACGCTGGCATCTGGTCTCAGTGGCCGCAGGGCAATCTCAAAAAGCCTGGATCCATCGCTATTCCTGCTCTCCCACTACTCCTCTATCTGCCTGGGCTTTGGCGAACCACAAGGGCTGTTGTCATAGCAACGGCCAGGCTTGCTGATGCCCTTGGGGATCACTTCTTGACAGAATTCCACGGTGTCCTTTCCTCGCAAAAGGTTGAGCCCTCTCAGCCAAACGGCTGTGTGTGTTTGCACACACCTAAGTGTGGGCGTTCTTCTGCTTAAGTTCTTGCTTAGCAATTAAATATTGAAAGGGGTTTTTTTTGTTTTTTAAACAACAAGCAACAGATGGTGGCAAATGAACAAAATAACTTGACCAGGGACTTCACAGCTATGACATATAGCAGCTCTGCGATGAGGACACAGATGTTAGCACCCCTGGAGTTCAGAGAAGCTCCTGACACACACACACACACACACACACACACCTGAAGGATGGTTACAGCAGCTCATTGAACATCCAGCAGATTTTGTGTTCTCTTAGCAACAGGAGGAAAGGACAGATGGTGAAAAATAAGATGACATTAAAGGGACAGAAGAAGGTGAAGGATAAAATCCAGCAAAGGAGGAAACAGTCATACTCCATCAAAAAACCAGCAATCTTCTTTGGCATCATTTATCACCTTCGATACAGACAGATGATCCTTTGTAATTCAGCTAAATAATGGCTGCAGAAATTCTTATTCAAATGTAATCTGTTTTAAATGATGGGATAATTAAAATTCAAAGCATGTGAAGCCTAATAGAGTTTTAGTCTTTGAAGGAGCCCAATGTGGAGGCGATCTCCGATAGCATCAACTTCCATCTGATACTGTGACACAAGGTAGAGATCAGTGATGCATCGCTGCAGTCGTAGAGGAGCCACATTTAAGCCACTTTCATATGAACCAGAAAGTGACAAGCTAGATCTGATTTATTGACTACCGGGAGTCAACCTGCAGCTGCTGACAGCTCTTCAGCTATAAGGTGTTCACTCAGCAACAGTCATTATTATTTTGATATATTTTGTCTTTCTCTCCTCTGTTGTTGGAGCCAGTCTTACCCATGAACACCCCAGTCCGCTTTCATCAGTCACAGATTGTGCATATGAGAATAGATGTCTCTATTCTTTTTTCCATCCATTTTCAGTTAATCAGAAGCCCACAAGTTTCAGACGCAGCGGCAGGCTCACTCTTTCAGCAGTCTCACTGTTACTGCCTCCCACACAGGCATCTGTAAAAGAGCATGTATGGTCCACAGCAACCACTCAGTCCGCACTGGAAAAAGCAGACATCCGTGTGTGACTCTGTGTGTTTAATGTTGCAGATTTTCATAATTTTGTTTTTAGACAAGTGATACGTGTGTGTGTGTGTGTGTGTGTGTGTGTGTGTGTGTGTGTGTGAGCTTTTGTTTTTTCGCTCCCATGTCTGCCACGTTCTTTCTCTCCCACAGGTGAATGAATGCGGAACAGAGGCCAGGCTTTGCAGTGCAACGGTGTCCCATGTTGCTCTCTCCTCTCAGGGGATGGCCAAGGTCCAGGATGGACATCAGAACGCATGTGACAGGTACACCGTGTGCCAAGATCCATTACTGCTTTGTACTGCAAGCTTTCACATGGCGCTGTTTGTCACAGCTCTGCAATGTTAGAGGAGGGCCAAGATGGTATGGACAGTGGTACCCTAAGTCCTGCCTCAGCTCCAACTCGACAGGTCACCATCCAACGCCACCCAACTCAAGGCTTCGGCTTCATTGCAGGCAGTCAGAGGCCGGTGATTGTACGATCCGTCTCTGCTGGTTAGTGCATTTAGAAGGCAAGAAGAGCGATAGGGTCTCCTGAAAGCTATCACTCTATCTCTGTGACTTTATGCACCACCGTGTGTGTTAAATGTTCTCTGCAGACGGCCCATCCTTTGGCAAGCTTCTCCCTGGAGACCAGATCTTGGCCATTAACGAGGAGACGGTGAGCGACGCGCCCCGAGAGAGAGTCATAGACCTTGTAAGGTAACATCCTTTACTGTCCCAGGAGGGAGGGTGGGAGGATGTGAAAAGGCAGGGGGACCGACAACACGGGTGGAAAAAAGGACAGGTGTTGAGGAGAGCAAAGGAGCATGTTACTATGCCGCTGCTGATGTGTTACATCAACACACACACACACACACACCTATGGATGAATCAGCCCATATCGCAGCTGAAGGACAGTGAGGAAGTGTCAGAAAAAAAACCCGAAGAAGCGCTTCGAACACCCTGCTGTTTGCTGATGTTATGTAACACACTTCACTCTCTGTTGTCTTTCCACAGACGCTGTAAAGACACTATAGTTCTCACTGTGCTGCAGCCCCATCAGGTACGCTTAATGAGATGTTCACTGGCTTTTGTTTTTCTCTCCCATGGGAGTTCTCTTACACCTCCTCTGTTTTACCAGCCCCTTTGTTACACTGACTCATTTAGCAGAGTTTTACTACAACCTGTCCACAGTGATTACATGCTCATTGCATACATTTTTTTTCCAAAAATGCCTTTACATTATGGAACCTTACATATAACTGATTAACCTTTAGTTAATAGAAGTGAACTCCATTGTTTCCATCTCACACCACCAATAACAACAGAACACGTGAACTTTTGAAAATGGCCTCACAGCTGCATTTGTGGCAACCTATCCTTCAAACAGTGACAGTCACAGGGGGTTTATTCTGTTCTCAAGGCTTCCTTGAAGCAGATTTCAAACGTGTTTCTTTTTATACCTCCAGTCACCCAAGTCTGCCTTTATAAGCGCAGGCAAAAAGGGTCAGTTGCGAACCAACCCGCCTAAAGTGCGCTTTTCAGAGCAAGTGTCCATCAGCGACCCAGACCCAGTAAGTTTAGCCCTTCATATCTGTCTGTGCATGTCCTGCTTCCCGTCTAAAGTACCTGCATGTATGAGCCTTTTGTCTAAAAGGAATGGATTCTCACTGCAGTAATCTATAACGAGGCTAAGATTTGACTGGTAAGCCAGTAAATCTGAGATCTGTCAAAGCTCAAACTACAACTTTATCCTCCTGAGACAGAGAGTCAGAGGAGGTTGACATGTTAGATATAAATATAGGAAAAATTCCTTTTGCCTTCAACTGTAGAAGCAACTATCATTGTTATGAGAGATCTGTCTATCCATCCATCTTTCATCTCTTTTCTGTGTGTGTGTGTGTGTGTGGGGGGGGGGGGGGTGTC
>CAAE01014573.1:456631-486031 GCA_000180735.1 Tetraodon nigroviridis
ATTAACAAGCACGCTCTCTCTTCCTGGTTCAGGTTATAGACATCTCCATGATTCTGCGTGAGGCCATCCGTCGGACTCACAACGGCGAGTCTGTGTCATACCTCTTCAGCCATGTCCCCTTGTAACAATCCCGCATCAACTATTTTGTGCTGTTACACCAAATCGGAGAAGAAGGAATTCCTCAAACAAAATCATTAACAAAGCTAACGGAGCCAAGCGGAAATGATTGAATGAATTGTTATATCTGTTACTAAGAATGGCTCTACATGAGCGAGTCCTTTGAGTTTTGGTACTCCAAAGCGATTACAAGCAAATAATTTAGGTCAGTGTATTTATTAAACTTAGTCAAATAAGTGTTTATTCACTGTGAATTCTGTTGTGCTCGGTAGATAGAGAGTTTCTGCTTTTAGCTTTGCCTGGGTGCAGTTCAGTATATCTCTGATAAATATCCCTGAGGTCAAAGGAACCTTTTCTTTGCTGTTAGAATGTGAATTTTGTTTCCCCTGTTACAAGAAACAAGTGCAGTTCCTCATCTTGCTGTTACATCTTTTGTCATGAGAAAGACTGAAGAATTGAATGTCTTGAAAGAGTGCCTCAACTGTGCGTGTAATGGCTGTTGTTGTCTGTATGACCTGTCTAGACCAGGGTACATGAATTCAGTCCTGCGAGGGCAGAAATCCAGCAGGATTTGTCTTTTACCAGGTGCATTTACCTGGGATGTCTACCTGGTAGGAACCAAGCCCTGGTGGGTTGCCGCCCTCCTAGACCCGAGTTGAGTTACCCTGGTACAGAGCTTTAGGCCCCATCTTTCAATGAGCAGTTTTGAATTTTTTTTTAAATGTAGAGCTTTCGCTTGTTTTATCAGGCTTCAGAAAAAACTCCTTTTGTCCTTTCAGACCTGAGGCGTCCTGATCTCATGGTTTTTTGTCTGGATTTAAAAGAATGTGTGGAAGCTCTTTCTATATAGAAGCAAAGTTAGGTTTTTAATTTGGGGTCTCTGCAGGCTGGAGCTTCCATCAGATCTATATTAATCTGCCGTGTTTGTCTTCTCATTTTAGTCCTGTTGTACGTGTTGAGAAACAATTCACCTTTAATGTGCATACTCCAGTTTTCTGAGTTTTGTATTTGTGTGGATGTGCTGGTTTTCAGAGGATGCATTCTAATCCAAAATAAATAGGAGCTGAATCTTAAACCTGATCTTTTTGGTATTTATGTGTGTTGCTTGAAATATAAACGGGTTCCTCGAGCTTATAAATGAGTAATATAAATTATTTTAACATCTAAATGCTAATAATACAATGCCACATTACCCATTCTTCTTTTTTAGTAAATGTAAATTAAATTATGAGAAATCTATAAAAATAAATTATAAAATAACAGCTGATGTGTATATTATTTGATTGACGGCTATGCCAACCAATCACAGAACGCATACGCCGATCAACGGAAGTAGGCGGGACCTGGCGGTCAGCGGTTCGTCGCTGCAGCCCTGCACAACCAGCGCATCTCATCCCGGACGCTCGGGATTTTTCTTTCTTTGCTGCTTGGTGAGAAATCTTCGCCTCTAATATGTTTTGAACGCGTATAATTTTACAGTGTAACTATAAATTGTCGATTTTTGTTTCGGTTTCCGTTCTAGGCGTTCATTACACATGTGCAACCATTCCTTATTTCATCGCGATGAAATCTTTTCGATTTAACCAACAATCTATATGGAGTATTATTATAAATTGTATTATAAATCAATGTGTTTGTATTCAGCCTTCGCCTTTGTTAAAACAACTATCATGATGATTAAGATGTTTCCGGCTTTTAATGTTTGAAAGTTCCTCCTACAGGGGGCCCTCAAAAGCAGCTACAGTATATGATTCTCCAAATTCTCTAATACTTTGATATATGGTCCTTTGTCAGAATACATGTCAGGTAAATCATTCAGATTGATCCAAGTAGGTTTTCAAGTAAGTCTATAAGAATTCTTCCTATTGTTGTAGTTGTTGTTTATGATTTTCTACCTTGGGAACAGTGGAGGACGACCCTTTTGACTTTTAATAATACCGGTAGTTTAAATTTATTTATTTATTTATTTATTTATTTTTTGTAGAAATATGGCTGGCAATCCTGATTCCAACGGAGATAAGGCTGATGGCAGCTCCGTGACTCATTTCCGCAGCTACTTGCATGGAGGGATGTCCAGCCTGCTGACCACCGTCCCCACCATCGTTGTTTTTCCTGTTTACAAAACTGTATTCCGTCAACAAACAAACAACAGCTCTATCTGCCAGGCGTTGAGACAGATGAAAAAGGAGGGACTGCCCAAGCTCTACAGGGGTGTGGTCCCGCCAATACTTCAGCGCACGCTGACTGGCACGGTGCTCTTCGGCGTGCAGGACACGTTCCATCACCAACTGTCTTTGCTAAATGTCTTTCCCCGCCCTGCCCTGCCCGCTCTGGCTGGGCTAGGGACAGGTGTGGTGGAGGCCCTGGTTCTCACCCCCTTTGAGCGCGTTCAGAATTTGCTGCAGAACAACCAGAATGACCGGAAGCTTCCCAACATCAGGAGAGTTCTTGCAGAGCTGAACAAACAGGGGCCCGCTTTGGGCTTCTACAGAGCCTTTCTGCCCACCGCTGTCCGCAACGCCCTGGGTAGCACCCTCTACTTTGGACTGAAGGGACCCATCTACGATGCCGTGCACGCTCAAGGGCTCCCTCCGTTGGTTGCTTCGTTCGCCTCAGGTACGCTGGCCTCTTGGCCGATCACCTTCGTGGTGTTCCCCATGTCTGTGTTGGTGGCAAACATGCAGAAGCACGTAGAAGGAGAGGCAAAGAGCGCGATGGCTTGCTGGGGGATCCTGTGGAAGGACCGCCAGCGGAAGCGTACGTCAGCTCTACAGAGGAGGAACTCTGGTCATTCTGAGGTCGTGCCTTTCGTGGGGGGTCACCACGGCCCTCTAATGACTGGCAGCAGAGACGTCTAGACTAATGCTATAATGTGTCCAGCTACACCACACCTTCCTTTATCTAACTACTTTGAAAGGTCTTACAGCTTCTCACCACTTGCTTATTTAAATTCATTTTCAGTTCCTGTTTATAGACACATTAACTTGTGCAATGTTACCAACAGTGTTATCTTGAGTCATGAGTGTAGACAGGAAAACACTGTTCAGCTGGTTCATAATGTACCAAAGCTGTTTGTGCACTATGGCTCATAAGAGGGTGCTAATGAAACATGGGTGCCTTGTAATACCGTATACATGTCAAGCAGACCTCGCCAGTACTGACCTCAGGTTTATAAATTCAATTTTCTCTTATTTTAAAGACAGACTTTTGGTTATCATTTGTGTGAATGCATGAGACATGCATTCATGTGAGTAAACTGACACCTGAGCCTGACTGGTATGTTACCATGTTCTGTCACATTACTGTCTTCTTATGTATCAATGTTTAAATCCGACTTGAACAACGTTTGTGTCATCTGTGCATACCCTGGAACGGTTGCCTTATATTTGGTACGCTGCAAAAGAAATGGTTCACGAAAGCTTGAATAAATCTAATCCAGAAATGTGTTTGTGGCTCACTGTTGTCTCATTTCCCCTCCGCGCACGGCGCGTGGCTAAGCCGTGTCATGTCGCAGCCTCGCCGCCAGGTGGCGGTGTTCTCAAGGCCAAACCAGGCGGTCCTGACGGCAGCCCGGCCTGAGTGTTCCTCCCATCAGGTAGAAGTGGGTGAACGAAAAGTATTACAACAGTCTCAGACGTTATTACAGCCTCAGACGTCAGCCAATCAAAAGTCTCCGTCTAGGCTGCAGGAGCCAATGACAGCCGGCGCGCCTGTGGCCATGGTGAAGCGCAGGAGGGCGTGTGGACTCTATATAAACCGTTGGATTTGCACAGATTACACGGACACGTCGCACCTGCTACGGAGACCGACTCTGCACACTCCCGCACCAGGTAAACATATCGGACTCATCTTTTATTTCCATGAATTGCCTTCCATCCAAGGACATGTTTGTGGGCTAATGTTACTGATCAAATGCATGATATCAGATGTAGGCTCCTTGGATGTTATGCAATTGCACTGGTAAAGGCAGGCGGAACAGGACAGTTAGGCTTTTGACTGCACACATACCTGCTTCTTGCATCTCATGTGCTTTAATCATACAATAATCTTGTCATAAATCTACAATAGAGGCTCAATATTGAAGCATGAGCAGGACTGCATGGCTCTACAAGTCACACCTTAACTGCACTTACAAGCTGCAGATAACACAGCCCCCATGCATGTTTTCGATAGAAAGATACATATATACCTATCCCACAACTTCCTGATAACAGTTCTGTAAATGCAATGTAACATGATACCAAAGGCGGGGTCCTGCGTGTATTTTCTTGTGTGTTGCATAACTTCACTACCAAAGGTGGGGGAAGAATGTGCATCGACATGTCCAGGAGGATGGGCATCTTAGGCGTACCTCCAAGTGGTCTGGAATGTGTGCAACTCACATTTTCTGGTTTCTCTCACTTTCCCAGATCAGAGCCAGAAATCTGCCAGAATGAGTGACAACCCAGTCAAACAGGAGGTGGAAAATTTCAACAGGAGAAGTCTGAAGAAGACAGAAACCAAAATGAACACCAGCCTTCCAACCAAGGAGGGTAAGTGGGCTCCGAATATATCCTCTGCTCAGTCCTACAGCTTCCCGTCCACTGCTGTGGCAAAGGACATTTTTGGCTATTGTGAAGTGCACGCCCAGCTACCTTTCACCCTTTCATTTCTCTTTTGTTATCAAGATGCAAGCGAAAAGGGATCTGATCTATGAGGAACTGCATGTTATGACCTTTGCACCATGAACAATGACTATATCAGATCAAGAGGGCTATAAGGCGTGACAAGGAAGCTTCCCCTGAAAAAGGAGAAGAAGACAGTTTTGTACTGATTTTACAGTCTGCATCGAATCTGATCACACCTCTGTGTCTGTGTTTCTGTTGTGACCTGCAGACATTGAGCAAGAGAAGCAGGCACAAAAGGAGCAGAAATAGCACGCATGTGTGACGCCCCCCGACATCTCGGTGTCCTGATGTTTCCTGCTTCCCCTCTTCCTCGTCGCCAGAATGGGGCTCATCATCGCTGCCTGTGTTCTTGTCCCTGGTGCACCCGGGCCATGTCACAGAGAAAGCTCCGGCTCAATAAAACCCAGCAGTTAATGCAACGATTACATTTAATTGCCCTGTAAATCCATATTTTGTTTTTTTTTTAAAAAAAAACAACCGTAAAATTCTTTTGCCATTGAGATCATGTTGATTATTTTTACTGATTAAAAATGGATGTTGACACTCATTTGCATGTTTGTTTCTTTTGTGTTTGATACTTTCGATGGTGGTATTTTTACTCTGATCCCTATAAACCGCTTGAGCCCATTTAATCACCACGTCCGTCCCTTCATACAAAAGCTCTGGATTGAATTCCAAAATCCTTCTTTCCACCATTCCAGGTCATCCACAATCTCGCCCTGCCGTATCTGTCTCACCTCCGTCATGTTGCCACTCCTTCTCATGCCCTCAGACCTTTCTCCTCCCCCCACCTGGCTCTTCCCTCCACCTCTGGAACTTTCTGCCATTGTGGCTCAGAACATAACCTTCTCCTTAAATACAAATTCCAAACTTATCTGATTAGGACCACTGCCTCGCTGGAATTATAACAGCATTGTCTAAAATTTTCCCTATTATTATTTTTTTTATATAGTGCTCAGTGTTGATATAAAAGACCACATGTTTGCAGCTTTCACGTCACTCTTATAAAAATTTAAAAAAGAACTGCTTCGTTTCCCTCCCTGACCTGCTGACAAGCTGTGGCGTTCTCTTTCACACTGCCAGGCCTGCTTGCAGGACTGCAGGTTTTGAACATTTAGTGTTATTTTACCATCTAGCCTGTAGAAACAAGTTTACGTAGCAACTTGTACAAACTTGTCATTGCAGACGTCCTCATACCAACTAAGCTAATTCAGTAGCATCATTCTAGAAAGTTTACTTCCTGGCTTAGTTTCTTTCTCTTGTCCGTGACTGTTTAGTTATTTATTTATTGGTATGTTGTTTTGTTGGTTTGTGGGTTTGTTGATCCTCTAGCTATTAATGACCATAACACAAGATAAGTTTACCAGACTCATCTAGACAAATAAAAGTTGTCTTGAATTCATGAATGTCATTTTACTGCCCCAAAAGAATGTGTACTCATTTTTTTATTTGCCACCATATTAATCTATACAATGGTACATTTATTAATACTGATTTATTAATCTGGTTCCTAAATACACCTAATGATGTTGGTCTTGGACACATCGTCCAAGTGATTATTTCACTAAACAATTACTAATAATACCATCAGTAATAAAACATATAACGATGACGATAACTTAAAATTAATAAATGTGTTAAAACGTACCGGTATTTGCGCTCCTCGGTATCCTGCGGCAAACAGCGTCACCTAATGGCGAATAAGAAAACTACACTCCCAATTTCTAAGCTGCACTGCCGCGTGTCTCCAGCAGGGGCGCCAAATCACAAGAAACCCAAAGGGGGAGGAAGAAGAAACGCTGCAGGTCTGTTTATTGAGCTAACTAAGTCCATCAACAAGCTAGTTAGCGGCAGACGACGTGCGGCTGATGCCCCGGCAACCAGACGACATGGACTAGTGGACGTGAGGTAAATGCGGCATTTTGATCGTATTTCCGAGTCGCGACCAGGCTGGGGAGCGCTCCCCGTGTGCGCGGTTAGCCGCTTCATCCACGCTGGTTGGTGCTCGGAGGAGTTGGGTCTCCGAGTGGCGGTTGAGCCCGTTCAGCAGCCTGGCGAGGACCGGCTCACGCACCGGGGCGGTTGTTTGGCTAACAGCATGCTAACCCGGCTAACAATAAGGAGCGGGTGGACGTCCACGGATGCTCCATTTAAACAGTGGGAGGCAGCTGCTTTTGGCTACCAGCGTGAAAGTGGCTCTGATGTGGAGGATCATCATCATCATCATCACCATCACCATCACCATCATCATCGCTTTCGCAGAGTTAGCATTGTTGCTGCGAGGAAACTACAGATCGTTGACACGGAAGATGCTCGCCGTTGACCGAAACGGTGTCATTAACGCCGGTCTGTTGCGTCATTGCCAGAGTTCTGACGCAGTTTTTCCACAAACGCACGCACACTTTCGCGGCTCATTCGCGGTTTGCGGGCGAGATGTCGAGAGGTTCATCGGAACAATGTGCATTCAGCTGCTGCGAGTCACACAACTTGGTTTCCCCTCGTCTTGGTAGATTTGGAGCATGGTGGTGCCAGACAGCTGCACCGTGGACCCCCAGCCGGTGAGTGGCAGTCCCCCGGATCTGATGGAGAGCTCCAAGCCCGGGTGCGAGGAGCAAATGGAGGGGCTCGAAGAGCTGGAAGGGGTGGAGTTGGAGGAGGTGCGCAAGCTGCAGGAGCTGGTTCGCAGGTTGGAGGTCCAGAACGAGACCCTGCGCAGCAGAGGGAGCAGGAAGAGCGTCCCCAGAGAGGCCTGTAGTGAGACCAGCCAGAGGCTGAGCATCCCCCGCCTTCCCTCGGAGCACAACAGCGCAGACTTCTGCTCTCCCCGGGATCGCTGCAGCGGCCAAGCGGCGTCTCGCCCGCGCCTCGTGGGTGCCATGTCAGAGGAGGAAGTGGAGGAAGAGGAGGCGTGCTTGGACTTTGGGGACTCGACCTACAGCAACGGGGGTGAGCAGCCGGGAGGAGAGAGGCAGACGCCAGAGAGCCCGTCTCAGGGGAGCTACGAGTCGGAGACGCTGGCCGAGAGCGACTCGGGGCTGGACCAGACTGCGCTGGATGAGGTGGACGTCCTGAATCTGGAGGACGAGTATGCCGAGGAAGAGGATGAGGACAGCTGGTATGTTGGTCAGCCTGGCCGTGGCCTCTTTCCCTCTAACATTACGATAACATTCACACTGTGCTGCAGTCCAGCCTGCGTCTTTTTCCTCTTCTATTGTTACAGTTCGTCACAAAGTGTGTAACTCCTCTGGCGCCTGTCACACACCGGAGGCTGATTTACATTTAAAACCAGGTTTTAGACCTGGCTCAGACCCGTTTCTTTTCCTCCAACACGCAGTCAAACACTGTCAGGTGTTTGGGGGGCCGGTTCAGGCAACCGGGAGCGAGACCTGCGGTAAGCAGGACGGCGTGAGCCTCCTTCCACTGGAAGTTTGCCTTTGAAATCAGGAAAAAGATCCACATGACAAGCTCGAGTTTTCTGAAGCAGGTAAACAACAGGTTGGTTCCTGTTGATCAGGTTCTGATTACCATAACTCCCAGTTAGCTCCTGTGCTCGTTAGCGCTGCTCCAGAGGCAACAGACAGAAAGACATCCGCGTTCATGCAGGAAGTCCTTGATCTGAAACCGTTTCCTCCGATTCAATCATAGGATCTAAGGAACACAAGCGTAAAGGACAGTTCACCTTCAATAATCCTCATCCCATGTTCTGCTGCTCAAGGTCAGACATGTGTTCGTAGCACACTGTGCTCCCGGTGTCCCCCAGGAGCCGGCCGCTCCTGACCCGGGTCGTTTCACATCATTAGCCCGACTACGCGTGCTTGGGGAGGTGATCGCGGCTGAACCAGCCAATAATCCTAATCCTGATCTGCTCTGGGCTGGACGCTGCCACATGGATAAACTGCTTTGGGTGGGATTGCGCAGCGTGTGACCGGCGGACCCCCTCCTGGGCGGTGGGACCACGCCGAGGTCGGGAACCCTGGAACAGAGGTTCTCTCTCTCTGGGGCTTTAGTGAAATGACACATCTGGAAAAACAAAACTCGGTTTTGTCCTTAAGCATTTCAGGATTAACAGATTAACAGCAGAACAGCAGGTCCGGGTTTGGTTCCGACGCTGCGGAACTTTCCCCGGGAGCTGTTTGAAATCAGACAGTTTGATCCCGGTCTGCTTCTGCCGTCTTTCCAGCAGGGCAACTTTAGGGAAACGAACCTGTGACCAGAGCACGAGGCTGCACGCACCACACACAGACGCTGCTTTTATCTGCCCTTAAACTGGGTGAATGCATGAGAGGAGCTGCCCACACACACACACACACACACACACACTGCAGCTTGATGTGTGACCTGAATATTGGTCCCCGCATTGTGGCTCATTCCGCTGGGGACCGGGCCCTTTTGTGTTTAGCCCATCGGGAGGGTGACTGGTTGCTGACTGGTCCAGAACCAGTCTGTCCGGGCGCATCACAAAGCCTGTGAAACCCGACGTTCCGAATGCGCCGCAGATGTGGTGGAGACGAGTGAATATTTATCTTGGGAGTGACTTTTGAGGCTGTTATTTGATATTTGCTCTCCTGCTGTAGGATGGACCCACCCTGCTAGTTCGATACCCTCCTTCCTCCCCTTTTCTGGGGGGGGGGGGGTTTTTTCCACCTCCTCCTCCAACGAAGATAATTTTACTTATTATTTCATCTCTTTAATACTCCGGGTTATTAATCGCATACCTTGGTCACGCTGATCTGTAGCTTGTTTTCATTTCAGGCTTGTGTAAGAAGGGATTTGACTTAAGTCTTCTAGTCCTCAACTTTTTCCTTATCCGCCACTTCACTCCCACCTTTACTTCGTCTCTTTCCAGGCTCGACGTGTCCCCGAAGAAGCAGGTGGCCGATCCGGGACCGGAGTCTCCGCTGAAGTGGTGCCGACAGGCTCTGGACCAGCGCAGCCCGGAGACGGAGATGGCCTGCCGCACGCTGATCAGCCGCCTGGACCAGAGTAGGTCTCAGCGAGCCGTTGGGTGAAAAAGAGAGGAGGAAAATAAAAACAACCTTTACAGGACGAAAGCTCGGGCCCCTTTAAGCTCCAGATTGGGCCGAGAGGCAGAGGCGTGCCGTCCGTGCACCCGCCGTGTTGTTATTTACCGCTCACGGTGGTTTCTGTGTCACACGACAGAGAGCCTGTATTATTAATCGCTCCGGAGCTCCTGCCGGGGGCCGCAGGGCCAGCACGACGGCGATGCCGACACCTGCGCTGAATGACAACGGGAAGCAGCCACTTGGGTTGGGTTACCGGCCCCGGGGTCAAATCTCCATCTCCAGTGGGAAGCGAAAGCGTTTTTGTTCTTGAAGCTTTGGGTGAAACTCTCGGGGCGTCTCCCACTGACCAGTAATCTGTTCACCTGTTCACTGACTGAATGGATGGATGAACGGCTCTGCTCCGAACCCCGTCGGTCCTGATCTTGCTCTGTCGGGTGTCTGACGCCTCCTCTTGTGTTTTCCTGCAGCGTCTCGGTGGAGGAACATGTACAGTAGCCCGTCGGCAGAGGCGGGCTCGGCTGGCTCAGGCTTGATCTCTCCTGGGTACCACAAATCAACTAACAAACCCCTACTAACCTGTGGCACTCCAGGTACGGCATGACATTAACCCGCCGCGCTGCTCGCCGGCCGCTCGGCACGGCGGCGCGGCTGACGCCAGCTGTCGGCTGAATACCGCTGATCAACAATGTGTTTGATTTGAACGCCTGAATTGCCTTTTTCGTCCTTCTCATGGTGTCGTTGCATGTGTTTAACCCCCACAGTGTTTTACAAAGAACTTATTCTACCTCCTCTCTGCAGACAGTGTTGACTTTAGGTGTAGTAAAATAGTAATAAAAGGTGACAGTGCAGCTTATTTAAGGTGCCATTTTAGTGGAAAAGGTTGACTGGCACAGCCCTCGACAGCATAAACTTCTGATGAGAAAAGAAGCGACAGCTGGCTCTCAAAGCAAATTGTTTCCTAATCTGACATGAGCAGAAACAAAAAAAAAAGGGTAGAATTTGGAAGATGGTCAGCGGTTATGCAAAGGACGTGTGGTTGCAGGGATAAGGACGGGCCTACTGGGGTCACGCTAACCTGCGTGATCTCGGCCTTATGGTTAAAGCTTTGGTACTTTGCACCTTTTAATTCCCACCTTTCCTTAAAAAGTCCTGACACTCTGCAGGCAAAATGGTGGAAAAACTTTGGGAAGTGGTTATTTGCATGAGCATGCACGCTGGCACGGGACACAATGGGATCATTGTGGGAGGTGCTGGTTTTGACGTGGGAGGACGGGGGTAGCCTGATGATGCAGCCCTTAACGCTAGTTTAGAACACTGGGTTCCATCTGGTTTTTTATGCGGCGTTTGACGGTCTCTCCTACGCCCTGTGTGGGTTTGGGTGGTGACCTTATCTCATTTTAGTTTGTTTTACATAACCAGAATGCCTCTGGACGCTGCTGTCGTTTCCTGTTTGTCTCAGCCTGATAGCCAGGCCTGACGCTAGCAGACGTCCACGTCAGGTCAGCTCAGCTCGCAGCGTTTCTGGGCATCAGCAGCAGCAGAAAGTCCTCGCAAACAGCCCCTGCTGGGCAGACTGATGAGGAGGGACGTGTTAATGACCCAAACGCCAATGTCAGAAATTTCAGAACTCCGAACGTCTCTCTGAAAGCTGGTCTACTTTGAAAACCATCTGCTTTGCTTTTTAAAAAGGACGATCAAAAAGCAGACGTTATCACAAAGAGAATCTGTGTTTCGAGTGCGCCGTAACGGGCGTTTTACACCTTTGACCTGTCTTCCAGGAGTCCCGTCAGCCCTGAGTTCACAGTCCTCCATAGACAGCGAGCTCAGCACCTCGGATGACTCCATCTCTATGGGCTACAAGCTGCAGGATCTCACGGATGTCCAGATCATGGCTCGCCTCCAGGAAGAAAGTGAGTACAAGTCCAGGATGGGTTGCTGAGGCCGGAATTGTTCTGAACCGTTCCGGAATAAATGTGTCTGCGTGAAGAAATGACTTTCTTCTTTGGGGACTTTCAGGCCTGAGGCAGGATTACGCTTCCAGCTCGGCGTCGGCCTCGCGCCGCAGTTCCTCGGCCTCCCTGCAATCCCTGCGCCGCGGCGGCACGTACAGCGACCAAGAGTTCGACAGTTACAGCCTGGAGGACGAGGAGGACGAGTTCTGCTCCGTGCCACCGCGGCGGCATCGCTTCACGCCCTCTCCGTTAGGCTCGCCGCGCTGCATCTCCCCCTCCACCTCCAACCACGGTCAGGAATATGGCGGCCGGCTGGGGGCTCCACGCACGAGAGCGCCTCGACGGTCTCTCCAGGGCCCCAGCGCGGAGCTGCTTAAGTTTGCCAAGAGTGAAGGTGAGCTGTAGTCAGGCATAATGGGGCAAATTCTAAATCTAAGAAAAAACAACATCTAGATTTCCTTTTTTTATCCGTAAACTGGATTTGCATTTTGCAACAATCATCAAGGTTCCCGCTGCGCCTCCTGTTGGTGAATGTGTTCTGTGTGTGCTTCCAGAGGAGTTGAGGCGTAGCATGCCCAATTTGGCCCCCAGAACAAGCCTGCGTTCCCTGGAAGCAGTCAAAAACAGCCGCAGCATGGAGGCTAACCTCCAGAGCTCTGGCAACCGCATGTCCCACCTGACTCCCTCCCCCTCCACAGGTAACCCTCCCTCCTCCACCTGGTCCCCCACCATTCCTGAAGCTCACTAACACTTATCCTACAGTTTGACCCTTTCCTAACCTGATCACAGGTTTGATCACTATTCAGGTGGGTACACTAGATTAAACTGGAAATGATGGGAAATATTCTTTTTTTAAAAATTTCTTTTGGGCTTTTGCGGTCGCTGTTTTCTGACGCTTTTCACTTTGCTGCTCTTCCTTTTCCCCCCTACACTGTAAAAAAATGCACCAACTTGGAGAAAAAAGGGTCTGCAGTTAGACAAACAAAGGTCAGGTTGATCAAACCAGTTCTGTCCACATCTAACAACACAAGTTTTTGTGTGCAACAAAAACTATGCATGAGCGACGGACATGAATTGCGCAAACCATCCCAAGTTTTGCCCCGCATCGCCTCTAATCTGTCCCGCTAAATGGCTATGGCTCCCCACAGCTTATCTGACACATTTAATGTCACAACTATCATTAAAATGAACTTGTCATTTATTCAGCAAATGTATATCTGCGTGAAATAAAAAACACGTTTGCTGTGTTCTAAAATTCCAGGCATGTCCAGTAGTCGGCTGCGTAACAACGGCCAGTCGCCCCCTCTCCTGCGGGCTCCAGTGAAAGCCGTTGGGCCGGTGGGACCCAGTCGCCTGCCCGCTGTCCACGCAGCGCCTTCAGGAGGGGCTCGTAGGATGCAGATCCAGCCCCCTGCTGCTCCGAATGGAGGGGCCTATCTGTCAGGGCGAGCCTCCAGCGGCTCTGGGAGGCCCGCTGTGAGCAGAGGGCCGGCTGTACCGTCGTCGTCAACCAGGACTAAACTTTCACAGCCCCCCAGGAGGTGAGTTGAGATGGTACCGAATGTGTGGCACTCTTCAACAAACAGATGCTCATGCGTTGCTCTGTTTCGTAGGTCTATGGGCATGGCTAAAATCTCAGATGAATCCTGGAAAGAGGGCTGCTACTGAGCGTCCCTGCTGATGAAGGATGTGCACAGCTCAGTCCTCACCTCTCCACCTTACCTTTTCTAGTACAAACAACACAGAATATCCTGTCCACAAGTGTGTCATTCAACAAGTAGGCCTCCCATTTTACACAGGGGCACTGGGCTGCACTGGATTCATGGTAAAGACTCATCTCTATTCCCAGCATGAAGTACTGTCGACCTGAAGAAGATGGCACAGGTGATATGGACCAACTCAGAGCTTCCAGAAGAATAGTTTGACTTATTTTTATACATTTGTGAGAAGGTGCTGAAATTCTTAGGGTTCTTGTTCTCTTGAGATTATTGATATGAAGACAATTTTAGATGAAGATAATACTGGTCTGTTCCTTGTGTGTGAAACCCTCAGTGAAGGTTCTGAGTGTTGCATGCATTTCCTGCATCCCATTCATTATTATTACATAACTGTTAAATGACAAATCGTCCATACGACACACAATTGAGTTTTTAAGGGTTGATTGGTTTGTTGTAGAGTTGTGGTTGTTACGTTTGTGCTGCAGCTATGTTTAGTCTTTAATGACATTGACAATGGGACTAACCACACTGCCCTTACAGGTAAAAACAAAGTGTTTTGTGCCAAGACGCATCTCTGCTGCAACATTAATACAAGAAATATTAATTTAAGGTACTGGTACTCTGGTTTCCAGACATTTTTACTGCATATCTGGGGTATTGGGTGTTTGTTTTTAATTACCACTGTAATAAAGAAAACGTTTATGCACGAAGGCTGCGTGCCTTATAAAACTATGCACCCTGATGCAGAGTGCCTCAGAAAAAAATGCTGTAACTGTAATAAAAATAAACTTTAGACGGTAAATAATATGGTTTTGGTTTGTTCTTGTGCATGCTGTTATTTCCAGAACGATTTTTTTTTTTGTGCAAATTTACAGTGCAGGTTTGCTGCAGAGCGGCAGCTACTTCCGGGTTGCGTGACCGCCACGCGCCGCCTGACGCCACCCACACTCGTGATAAAATGGCCTACAGGCCTCGTCTACGCGCTCAAAGTCTGCGCACATTCTGTAACCACTGTAAAATATTTTATTTTCCTCGTTGTGACACGCAGTGAATTCAAGTCAAACGCGCTTGAAAAGGTGTTTTAATTATGACAATATGTGCAGTAACGCAATTGTGCTCTCTTATGCATGACGCAAATAGTAAGGGATCAGCGGTAAACGAGGCCACGCATTGTGTCCCCCGCCCTCCCTCCGCCTGTCAGGAAGCAAGCTGATTGGCCGAGGCCTAGCAAAGTGTGCTCGGGGATCCAAAACTGCAGGCCGCACTTAGCTTACCGTCAAAATAAACCAAAACAATAACAGACAAAACTGAGAAGGGGAGAATCTATAAAGAGTCCGAAGACGACATTACCAGGTAAAAAAATATCTCGAACCGGTTGAAACGGTACGTGGAATAATACGCAAGGGCCCAGTCGGCCGTAGTGGGCCTCTTTCATCCTTATTGAAAAAGCAACATGGAAGATAATGCGGCACAAGCCGCTTAGCTTAGCAAGCTAGCTAGCCAAAAGAATAACCGTCTCTGCTCAGTTTGTGTCAAGGTATGAACAATATTAGAAAGAACGTTCGGTTTAAATCTGGCAGGCTCGTTGTGTTTGTAACGGTGGTCGTACCCCGTCATTTAGTGGACAAATACCGTCGATGGTTGCGTTTCGTAAATTAGCCAGTATGCTAAAACAAAATGGCGCCCAGCGGACTTGATCTAGCTTGCTAGCTAGTTAGCTGTGGTGGGTGGAGTGCGGTAGCCGCCCTAAATGTTGCATAACGTCTGCGGTACTTTTAGGCGGTGGTCACCAACTCTAAGCAGGTGTTATTGTTGTCAGGATTCTCAATAATATCAGCTGAAATGTTGGAACGAGCTCCTCCCGGAAATGTCATGCATGGTAATACGCAAGCCACAGTAGTGGCATACATGGGAAATTTAGTTTATTTTGAATCCTGTTTTGAACACATTACATTCCCCTATTAAAAAATAAATAATTTTGTTTCCACAAGAGGTTCATATTGTTGCCTATATAGTATTCATGCAAAGTAAATAGAAAGACTGCGAAGAGCTTGGCTGTCCCCATCCAGCCAAATGAGCTTTAGGTGTATCGCTTACTGTTTAACCTCAGGTTTAAACTACATGCAGTACTTCCGGTGACCATAGAATGGCACCATTGGCCAACATTTCAAGTACCTCTAAGCGAGCTCGGGCAGGCTGTTCCTGGTACTTGGGGTTGGTCTTGTAAAATAGAATTATCACCCTTCTACAACGTGTCATTTTTGCATTTCTTTGATATCAACTCTATCCTCTGTGTTTATCTGTGTCGTCTAATTATTTGTACATGTACTTGTTTCATTCTCAGAGCTGGATGGAAGGAAACCTGTCCGATATCCTGCTAGTATTGGTTTTATGTTAAGGTTTTGTCATCAGATGTGGAGGCAAGTATTACAAAAATAGAATATTTCTAATTACTACCTTTCATTGTTCATATTAACTGTTAGTTTGATGATATTGTGTTGTTAAGTGTATGTACTTTAACTTTCAGCCCTTTTTTGGAGTAAGAACATGGATCAAGGTGGAGGCGTGTTGGAGCTGCATGCTCAGGAGCTAAAGATGCCTCATGCAATGATCATGCAAGATTTTGGTAGGCTTTCAAACAAGATGAATGCAACTTAAAATTCACCAAATATAGTTAATTGGTATTAATAATGTTTTGGTTTTCTGCATTTTGTTCTTACAGTTGCAGGCATGGGAGGGCTTGCACACATTGACGGGGACCACATTGTGGTATCTGTACCTGAGGGTATGCTGCTTACTGATGTGATGACAGATGAAGGCATTCTTCTGGAGCACGGGCTTGAGGTGGAAGGCTTGGAGACCCACGTGGTGGAAGGACTGGAAACTGAAGTCGTAGGAAGCTTACACGCAAATGTAGAGGGCTTGGAAGCAGAGGTGGTGGAAGATTTGCAGACGCAGGTAGTCGAGCTGGAGGCTGAAGTAGTGGAAGGCCTAGAGGGCGAGGTGGAAGTGGAAGGCCTCGAGGCACAAGTTGTAGAAGGCCTAGAAACAGAGGTGGATGTCGAGGGGCTTGAAGCTCATGTTGTTGAAGGCCTTGAAGAGGAGGTGGAGGTGGGGGGGTTAGAAGCTGAGGTTGTGGAAGGTTTAGAAGTAGATGTGGAAAGTCTGCAAAGTCAAGGCGTGGAAGCCCATGAAATGTCCAGTGAAGAGATGGTACCCTCAGAGCACAGCGTGATCATGCCTGAGAATATATTGGGCACAGAAGTTGCAATCGATGAAGCACTAGACCCCCATCATCATCATCACCACCATCACGTCTTAACCTCCGACCTCATTCAAGACGCAAACCATCACCACGACGACATGCCTGACCAGGTGTTTGTGGCCGAGTTACTCTCCGAGCACCATGACAACACCCTGGACCAGCAGCTCGTGTCCGAAGGCTTGATGGTGACCGAGGCCAACTCCGAGACAATAATCCACCAGCAGCTACCATCTGAGGGCGTTTCCCTGCAGACTGATGAGGACGACGATGCAAGGAGCAGCTCTGAGGATTACCTTATGATCTCCTGTGAGGGAGCTTTCTCGTTGAGGTATAGCATTTGTTTCTGCCAAATTCAACAATGATTCGTTACTTGTGTTCCAACAGTGGATGAAGTGGGAGAGAAGCTGGATATAGGAGACACTCCCCTGGAGATCAGCACAGAGGTCATGGAAGACAAAGAATCCAAAGAGGAGGATGGCTCAGAGGTTATCAAAGTCTACATCTTCAAGGCTGAAGCCGATGACGATTTAGGTCATTTATTATCCTTTCCACAGCAAGTGTTCACTGGTTCGTCACTGACTGTTCACCGTGGCTAATTCCTGTTTTTCTGAATATTCAGGTGGAACGGAGGTAATCACAGAGGATGATTACCAGAATGGCCATCCTGACCTGGAAGCTGCCTCATCAGGAAGACTGGGAGTTGGCCGTGACAAAATGGTCTACATGGCAGTCAAGGCTCAGCCCAAGGAGGAGGAGGTCGACGACGACGACAGTGACGATGATGACGATGACGACACCGGTTTGTTCTTTCAGAAAACTAGTTTTGCGGTTGCAGTGAAAAGTATTTATTTGTTCTAAAGAGTGGAAGAGTGTTGTTGTTGTTCTTCAGCTTTGAACTACGTATGCATGCTCAGGCTTGTGGCTCATCTTTTTGTTCAGTATCTATTACTTGTGTGTTTACCACACTATGAAAAACAAAAGAAACACAGTTGCTGACAATAATTTTACCCCCTTTTTTTCTCTGAAAAAATGTTGACATCTCTGTCCTGCGACACATTAAATTGTATTTTAAATGTTAAGTCCTTCAAAACAAGCTGTTATAACTATTATGTGTGCGTCCTTGAATGTGACTACGTCTGACGTGTTAAATGTTTGTTTAGGCACGACCATTGACCAGGTAAAGAATGGAGCATCTGCCCCTTTTCTGCAAATTCGAGATGGACTGGGGGCCAACCGTGGCCTCAAAGGCAGACCTAAGAAGAAAAAGAAAGGAGAAGCTGTGACAAAGTGCCAAACGGGTATGAAAAGCACTCGCCGACGTGTGACTCAGACCACCTGGTTTTATTGTCCATTATTACCTTTGTATTATTGGTATTTTTACTTTTTTATTGTGTCTCCTCAGCTGTCATTATTGGACCCGATGGAATGCCTCTGACCGTCTACCCTTGCTATATATGTGGAAAGAAGTTCCGCTCGCGGGGCTTTCTCAAGTGCCACATGAAGAACCACCCGGACCACCTGCTCAAGAAGAAGTACCAGTGTACAGACTGCGACTTCACTACCAACAAGAAGATCAGTTTCCACAACCACCTAGAAAGCCACAAGCTGCTGAGCCACAACAGTGAGCGCTCTCCGGAGTACACCGAGTATGCGCGGCGTTACCACGAGTCCAGCCCTCTGGGCTCAGACAAGCTCATCGTCAAAGACCGGGAGCCCAAACTGCATCACTGCAAGTACTGTGACTATGAGACAGCTGAACAGGGTCTGCTCAACCGTCACCTGCTCGCCGTGCACAGTAAAAACTTTGCACACGTGTGTGTTGAGTGCGCCAAAGGCTTCCGGCACCCCTCGGAGCTGAAGAAGCACATGCGGACCCACACGGGGGAGAAGCCCTATCACTGCCCGCACTGTGAGTTCCGCTGTGCGGATCAGTCCAACCTAAAGACTCACATCAAGAGCAGGCACGGGGCAGATCTGCCGTTCAAGTGCAGCCACTGCCCCCAGGCCTACGCGGACGCACGGGAACTCCAGCGTCACATAGAGATGGTTCAGGGCCACAAGACCCACCAGTGCCCACACTGTGAGCACAAGAGCACCAACTCCAGTGACCTGAAGCGTCACATTATTTCTGTTCACACCAAGGACTTCCCTCATCAGTGTGACGTGTGCGAGAAAGGCTTTCATCGACCTTCAGAGTTGAAGAAACACGCAGAGACACACAAAGGCAACAAGGTTCACCAGTGCCGGCACTGCAACTTCAACGCTCCCGACACTTTTACCCTGAGTCGTCATATTCTGTCCTTACACACAAAGGAGCTCCCTTTTAAGTGCAAGCGCTGCCGGCGAGGCTTTCGGCAGCCGGCCGAGCTGAAGAAGCACATGAAAACGCACAGTGGTAGAAAGGTTTATCAGTGCCAGTATTGCGAGTATAACAGTACGGACGCTTCTGGCTTCAAACGCCACGTTATCTCCATTCACACTAAGGACTACCCGCACCGCTGTGACTACTGCACCAAGGGCTTCAGGAGGCCTTCGGAGAAGAGCCAGCACATAGCTAGACATCACAAAGAAATGCTGATGTAATATCATCACCCGCACACACTCGTCTCCTTCCCGAGTAAATCTGTGTCACGCACCCACAGGTGATTTTAGTGTATTAACAAACCATTGACGGATGTAGACTGTTGACAAGGACAACGTGGACAACGTTATATTTGCCGTTCTGTGTTCAGTGTTGTATTGGGTGTTTTCCTCCCCCACAAGTAACGCGAGAACACATTTTAGATGGGAGTGAATCTAAAAACAGTGCATACGCTGAGTGGGACAGCTGTAAATTTCCTTTTTTTTGTTGCAGAAAAACACATATGAACATATAATCAGGGTCTCAAATGTCTATATTTTTATACCCACTCAGTTGAACTGCTGCAAGATGACGGTCCTGTAAAAAGAAAGCGGTGCTTCGTGAGCAGCATCCTACTTCTTCAGGTGATGAGGAGGTGGAACAGGAGGCCTGGCCTCCGACTACCAAGGAACTCTTTTCTTTATTTACCAGGTTTTACCCCGTAAGTTGTTGTTTTTTTTTTTTTCCTTCTCCTCTCTGGGGCGGGTGCATTAATGAGTATGGTTTGGCTAGCATTGACCAACATCACACACCTCGAAAAGAATATCTTAATAAATCTACCAGCTGAATCTTTTGGAAATAAATCATGTACAGACCCTATTTTACCAAATGGCCTCAGAAGCTCACTCATGGATCTGGTTTGGATCAGTGGTATCACGGAATCTCCACCCCACACGTCTGTCACAGAAAACCTATATTATCTAAATGCTTTTAAATAAATTATTGTCTGGACGAGACATAATCTCAGAAAGAAGTGGTCCTGAGGCGGCCGCTGCAGACGTGACCTGCTCCCCCCAGCTAACCGTGGAATTGCAGTCATGCCTTATACCTGTTATTTATGCCTAAAGCACTGATGAACACAGTTAATCAGAAGTGATTTGAACTCTCAAACATGCTGTACCAACACCATCGTCATAGAGATTGTTTGAGTCAGTAGAAAGCACTTTAATAACTTTGTATTTTAATGATATGTATGCATACACATATAGGTGTGTGTTTTGAATTCACGATCTACCCCACAATTACCGAGCTAATGGAGATGCTAACCGGAGATGGTTTTGAGCGCGGACAGCAAGCGGGCGCGCTCCCACCACTGCGCTAACGTCGGACTGTGCCGGTTTTGGTTGGAACCGTTTATTGTTTTCTTCTATGGACAAGTGGTGGGGATTTGTGTTTTCTTTGTGCTCACTAACAAGTTTCCCAGAGCCACCCCTCCTTTAGACCTTCTGTCCCGCAGCCCAAGTAAACCCAGTCCGTTCCCAAAAGTGGGCTCCATCCCCCAAACTCAGTGGTCATCATATTAAACCTGTCTTCAAATGTGCGCAGATGCTGTCTTCATCAAATGAATTGTGCTATATATTAAAAATCCCTGCATTTTGTGTAAGTTTAGTCTATTTTTTGGTTCAGTTTGGACGTAGATAAGCTACTGGTGGGGAGGGACTGAATTTGAAATGTTTGTTCTTTTACTTGGCCTGTTCTCTTCCGGACAGGTCTCAGAGGTGGTGCTCTCAGCCACCTTCTTGGTGTGCGTGAACTCCAGGGAGGATAATTCTGATAAAAGCAGAGGCAACAAAAACAAAGTCAAACGGAAAGATGAATAATCACGACGAGAAACTGATTTGATTAGAAAATATGCAAGTAGGTGGAACTGATTGCCTTCCTGGATAAATATACGCTTTAATTTCATTGCTGCCTGTTCGACTGTCAGACGGACTCCTCTCAGCTCTGACTCACTCCCGTGATTCAATCAGCCGTCGCATCTTCCTCTGCGGCTCTTCTGGCCGCGGGTTGGTCCCCCCGACAACCTGCCGCTGTCACGTTGCTCTGCCACGCCATCCTTCAGTGATGTATGACACCTCACGCTGGCGGAAGCGAGGAGATTGGAAGGAGTTAGCATGTGGGGCTGCAGCGCTGATCTCACCACATACATCCCATAAATCACCAGCTGCCGTCAGGAACAGCTGAGACCGACGCTACGCCAGAACCGAGGATTTGGAGCACAAGCGCTCTCTAGTCTACCTTTAGTGTCGCTCCAAACCGCATCAGGCTATTTTTACTCGGCGTCGCCCATAATCGTAGCAGTGTGAGGCTCTGGGGGCCATCACTGTGATGAGGATGGACAGACGCGCACCGATAATCCATCTGCAGCAGAGGGTCAGACTCATTTGCCTGATGTGGTTGCTCGGTCCATTTTGGGGGGAAGTCAATGAGCTGCGGTGGTCTGGGGTGTGATTAGAGCACCAAAGCTGCTCATAAAAGCCACTGCAGATGTTTTGGGGGGGGTGGGGGCCTTGGCAAGGTGGTGGTGGCGCTACGGAGCATATTGGCCCTGCGTGTGTGAGGAGTCTGTGGGGGCCCGCAGAACCAGAGCTGCCCGGTCGGAACTGCCCACGAACAGTTCCTGCTGATTAGTCTGAGAAAGGACTGCGTGACGGAGCGCTGACGGGGACGAAGAGCCGGAAGAGCTGGCGGAGTGTTGGCGGAGTGTTGGCGGAGAGGGTTCCTCGGGCCCAGCCCTGGGCCCGGCTGCTGCCCTGCTGCACTCTGTGGCTGCACCAGGTGAGCTCACAGACTGTAGAAAAGTCCATTTATAAATGAGAGGGGAAGCAGTTTAACGAGTTTCAAACATCCACCCTTAAAAAATAAGATTGATGAAGTTGGAAAAACCAATTAAAACGGGGGAATAAATCAAGGTTCACTATCCACAGACACAGCTCTCACATATTTAAATTCTTTTTCACCTCTGGGAAAATGTTTTTTACACTTGAAAACTTTTATTGCAATGTTAAAATTAAATAAAAGTGGGGCTTTTGTGAGGACAGCATCATTATGCTCTTGTGGCTTGGAGCAGCGGAAAGCCCCACATCTCTCACTAGATGTCGCTATTATCCTGTTGCGCGGACGCCGCCTGTTGTAATAAAAATCATCCATTTAAGTGCGTGGCTGGATTTGAACAAGATGCCAGCGAAATTGAGAGACACATTTAACATGAAAAACCTATAATAATAAGTGGAGAATAAAGGAGAAGCATGAACGCTGATCGGTGCCCGTCACCTCGTTTCAGCTCTTGTGCGTAAAAGACGGCGGGATGCGGCTGTAACCACTAAAGCCGAAACCGGCAGATCTCTGGCTTCTCTGGCACCTTTAAAGCCGCCATGGCATCAGTGTTCGCACTTTTTAAAGTCACTTTTCTAACAGAAGCGCTACCGCGTCGGCTTGTCCGGGATGGCCGGACCGACACGTGACCGCGGGTGGGCGGGGCCTGTGGGGATCGGCGCTCTATCAGCGGTTCCGCCGCAGCGCCGCGACCAGTCCGGCACCGGGGAGAGGACCGAGGGCTCCCAGCAGCCGAGCGCGCAGGTGATGGGAAGGACGGAGGTCTTGGCACGCACCTTCCTCGCCCTCTTGAAAATCCTCCTCTTTTCGCGGTTTTCTGCCGACGCGGAGCTCGGGAGCTATGGATCGCCGAATTAAAACTGGTCGACCTTATCCCGTCTGCGCCAGAACAAACAACTACAACTAGACTGAGAGAAGTCCTCACCAACATTTGTGCAAGTTTGGTTTTTTTTCCTGCTCGGAGAAAAGGTGTCAGGACAGGTTTTCACTCTCGGAGGACGTTGTGCGTAAATACTCTTCCTTCTCTCCCTGAAGGAGTTGCATTTTAGGAATTATGTCTGGACGCTTTAGTTAGAAAAGAAGGTGCGCCTGTGTGTGTGCGTGTGTGTGTGTGTGTGTGTGTTTGTGTGTGTGTGTGCTTTTTTCCCCCTATCTTTTTTAAAAAGCAAATACTGCGCTCTTGTGTGCGCAACAACTGAGTAATTGAGACCATCCAAAGACGCAGGACTTCAGCTGCATCGAAGTGCACCTGTGAGCAGAGTGAAGCCATGGCTTTACCAGATAGTGGCATATCTGCGGAGGAGGTCCCCTTCCCAGAGATTGTAGAGCTCAACGTCGGTGGCCAGGTCTACATCACGCGCTACTCCACGCTCACGAGCCTGCCAGAGTCTCTGCTCGGGGAGATGTTCAGCCGGAAGTCGTCCAAAGGACTGGCCCGAGACACAAAGGGTCGCTTCTTCGTGGACCGTGATGGTTTTCTCTTCCGGTACATCCTCGACTACATGCGGGACCAGCAGCTGGTCCTCCCGGACCACTTCCCTGAACGGGGGCGTCTGCAGAGGGAGGCCGAGTTCTTCAACCTTCCAGAGCTGGTGAAGCTGCTGGCGCCCAAGATCAGCAAGCAGAACTCCCTGGGTGACGACGGTTGTCCGAGCGACCCGGAGGACTCCTCCCCGGGGGTCGACCCGGCCCACAGCCTGGCTTCCTGTGGGGCCACCTCGGCCGCCTGCGCCAGCCTGGTGCCGGGGAGCGTGGACAGCAAGCGCTCTGGCTTCATCACCATTGGCTACCGAGGCTCGTACACCCTGGGTCGCGACAGCCACACCGACGCCAAATTCCGCCGGGTGGCGCGGATTATGGTCTGCGGAAAGACCTCCCTGGCCAAAGAGGTGTTCGGGGAGACGCTGAACGAGAGCCGCGACCCCGACCGCCCCCCCGAGCGCTACACGTCCCGCTACTATCTCAAGTTCACCTTTCTGGAGCAGGCGTTCGACAAGCTGGCCGACGCAGGCTTCCATATGGTTGCCTGCAACTCCACCGGAACCTGCGCCTTTGCCCACGAGCAGACGGACGACAAGATCTGGACCAGCTACACTGAATATGTGTTCTACCGTGAGTGAGAACAGCGACTGTCCCCCCCAGTGCCCCACCCTGTCTCCGAGTGCCCCCTGTCCCAGCCCCTCTCCTGGCTCCTGCACCAGTAGATGTCCCAGTAGATTTTCCGCTCCGCTTCCCTCTGCAGCCTCCAGCTTTCACCCATGAACTCTACCCAGCGGTGGCTTTGACTCTTCACCTTTTGGTCTGGGGGTCCAAGCTGCTGCCATCAACCCCCATCGTCTTTGTAACCCCCCCCACCCTAACCCACGCCGGCCCTGCAAAGACCTCCTTTTTTGTACTCTATTGATTCTGTAGAAGTGAAGCACAACACTGAACCCAGGAGCTAATTTTGTTAATTTAACACCCAAAGTTGTGTGTGCGCGCGCGTGTGTGTGTGTGACTACTCAAGCAGTCACACGGGCGTCGGGGAAAGGGCTTCAAAGAGGGGCCGTGCTTTACTCTGCCTGCAGATTAGACTCTCTGCTACTCCTCTGAACTAAAATCACCAAGTAATTGGACATCTCTTCAGCCTTGAGGGACACCAGCGGCCCCGAAAGAGTACAAAGTCAACCACAAAAATCTAATTTCCCTCCATTTATATTAAGTGTGCTCAGTGCTGTGTGCTTTGAAACGTGCCATAAAGTATTATATCTGTTTCGGCTGTGGCTGTGAATGAAGGGTTACGATCCACACGAAGGAACGCGCTTTGATGTTTCGGGAAGGAGGGGGGTTCCTTTAAGCACAAATCTTAAGAGATCTTGTCGACAGAGAAGAAATCTATTGTGCATCGATCGTGCAAAGGAGCTGTCAGTATTTTATTCACCCACGCAGGTCGGTCAGTGGAGATGGAAGGTGTTACATCACCCACAGCCCACTTTCATTTTTCTACTCTTTGACATTTCTACGCTCAATTAAACCATCAAACGTGTCTTTTTTGAAGCGGTGACAGAAAGAAATAGTGGTTGAATCACGACTTCATGCTTAATCAACAAGGGGCAGCCAGCTTATCGGACCACATTCTGAGTTCCACCATTTCTGTCTGTTCACGCCAGTGTTAGTTGGAACGGTTGCGTATTTGATGAGGAGCGCTCGCTCACTGGCAGGAGCCGACTCTGCCTTCACAACAGTTTGGACGACTAACTGTCACTATTCTCAGCGGTGTAGCACCGTGAAGGCAGCGCAGCTGAAGTCGTGATGGGGTATCTTTGTTTGTTTGTCTTTGTAGTCGTAGCCTCAGGACAGGTCTGCACATTATACCTCAGACTCAATCCAGCACAAAACTCCAGACTTCCAAACACACTTTGAAAGGTAGCTGAAAGCCGGACGCCGTCAGACGGGAGCGTGAGCCGTGGCGCCGGTTTCCAGGAGCCACGGCGAGGCGGTGGTGCAGTGCTGGGAGGTACCAGAGTGGCATCTGACAGTGACTAAACATGTATGCGGAGACGTCTCAAAGGCGCATCGATGTGTTCCAGCGTGATAACGTGCTGTTGACGTGTCAGAGCAGCTGCAGCCTGTCGCTGCAGTGTTCACAAGCAGTTATTTGCCAAATAAAAAGGAAAAAAAGAAAGTTTTAAATGGGCTTTTATTTTCAGTTCGTGGTAAAAGATGGCAGCACTGATTGATCCTCATGTCATCAGGCAGCGCGTCTCCTCCAGTGCTCAGTTTCATCACTCCTAATGACAGCGAAGGTGACACAGCATTTCCGCAAGCTGACGGTTATCAGAATTTTTGTGTTCTCCTGTCTTCCATTTTCATTTGGGGTCGTTTGACATAACTGGGAGAAAGAAATGAGGACACAATGAGGCCATTTTTATTGACCACAGCCAAAAAAATCCAGGAAATACAAAGGTTAGGCGCATGCTCCTGAAGCAGTCCTTTCCTGTTTAATAATGTCTGACTCACATTTTTAACTACAGATTATCCCATGCTAATTACCTTAACACAAACCTGATCTCAGTCTGGCCTAGATAGAGGCACAGCGGAGGAGCCTCAGAGAATCTGATGAAACATTTATGTTGCTCCCTTCCTGGAAAACATTGTTTTTGTCTTTTTCCGGTCTAAAATTCACGGCAAACCCTCAGAGATTGCAACAACACCACAGCTGCAGAGTCTCCGCTGCCCCAAACAAAGTGTCACCCAGCATTCCTCCGCCAGGATTTCTGGCACGCCGCCGCTACGAGAGCAACCGGGTCAGACATTTAGCACGAGCTTGCAAAAACACACCTTAAATGTGAAATTCCTGGGTTTCCAGAGTGGCGGTGGAAGCCAACATTCCACAGAAAACGTGTGAGAAGTTTTACCGTTCCATGAATTAAAGCAGCCATCAGCCGGGGCTAAATGTGCTGCTCGACTTTGCACTTCCCGACCATTTCTAATAAGACTGTGAAACCTCAAAGTGCAGCGTGAGGCGTTGAGGACGCAGAGGAGGAGTTGAGGACTCCAGCCATGCCGGCTCTTTCCAGACGATCACGAATTCGTCCACATGGAGCTGTTTTACCACAAGTTACTTGTTCCTCAAATAGCGGTGTGCATTCTATCAGCTTGTGCACTGTTGAGTCAGTTGAACCCCTCTAGTTTATTTCTCTTCTCTTCCTATGCTTCTCCCACTCAGTTTGAAGTTGGATTTTTTTTTGTCAGGCTGTGCAGTTATTTATTAGGCTGCTGTCATTAAAACACAAAATTGAAAATGTGGTCTGAGAGGACAAAGTTGGTCTCTGTACCAATGCAGCGATGAGGCCATGCCGTCGCCCGAAGGCACCATCGCGTGGTTAAGGGCTCAATCTGTTTCCCTCCACTAGAATGAACTCATTGTCTTGTAGCCAGCTGGGTCATGGCTAGAAAGACAGGCAGAAGAAGAGCAGGAACGGATGTATGTCTCAAAAAACAGGACAGGAAACCCGCAGAGGAAGCTGAGAGACGGCACGATAGACGACCTGGCAAATGTAAGCTGGGACAGGAGGGAGGGAATTAAAGCGAGGAGGATTTGGAGCCCTCCGTTCATCCCTTCCTTCCTGAGTGAACTCCAGCCTGAACCGTGTCTCCGAGAGGTGCTGCATCGCCCACACGGGAACAAAGCTGCGACTGGACCACGCTGTCGCGTCTTCCTCTCGAGCCCATCTGCTCTTCCGGCCCTCGCCATGAGATTCGGTTACAGCAGAGTATTATTGATCCACGGGGAGGTTAACGTCCGTATCGCTTCATAAAGTGATTACATTACAGCAAAGGTGGTGTTACACTCAAAGGAAATATCGAGATCTATGAAAATAAAGAAGGTAACCAAGAAAGATTGGGTTATTTAAGTCATTCTGAGGCAGGTTATCACCCCAACACCCTGAAAACAAGAAAACCTAATGACTCTTTTCTGCAGCCTTCACTGTGCAGGCAGCCAGCCAGCCAGCCAGCCAGCCAGCCAGCCTGCTGGACCTCTGCATGTTTACCTCGTCTGCTTGTAGATCAGTGCCCCGTCTGCGTGCTCTGGCTCTGTTTTGTGGCTCTGTTTTGTGCTTGTGCCCACGCTGACGTTTTGGGCAGGTTGCTGGATGAGCTTTCGTTCTTTTGTTTTTTGGAGCTTGGCTGGGTGTGCAGGGGTGGGGAGGAGGGAGGCATGCAGGGGCATTGACCTGGGTACACGCCCTCCATCGCAAATATGCTGAGCAGGCAGTCGGATCTCCCAGCACACACAAACACAGTGGGCAGAGGGGAGGGGGGGGGGTTGCCAGGGTGCGGAACTGATCTCTGCTGCCAGATTAATGACTCAGAACAGCAGCAGTTTAAAGCTAATTCAGGATTAGGAAATATTCTAATGGAGTGTTAAAGTCTATGTGAAGGTTAAAGGATTTGCTTTTGAAATCACCTCTGGTGGCTCGCCGCACCACCAGACCCTCCACCCTCCACCGCTGACAGGCCAAGCTAACATGAAGAATGACTAAAGAGTGATTAAAACATAACTGGCCAAAAGGACGGAGCCTGCAGAGGCCTGACGTCCACCACAGGCTGGCTGACATGTGACCTGCGTGAAGCAGGACATGCGCTGGCATATGACAGTCAGCTGAGACAGCGGCGCTCGTTTGCACGTGTACACGAGAGAGCGAACGCGGTTGGGTGCAGCCGCGTAAGCCCGTATGCGTACAGTAGCGCTGGCTCAGGGCGTCTTTATCTCATTGTGTGTCAGGTTATTTATAGGGACCAGGCTTTGACTCAGATGTGCTACTGCGCTCCCAGCATGGCTACATATGCTACTACGCCTCCTCCTCCACCCTCTCCCCATCCACCTCCTGTAAGAACACACTTTTCCTCCCCAGAGCTGACATCACAAAGCATCACGTGCCCTGAAGATCGCGTGTGCATACATGAAAGCAAATGGAAGGTCAGAGGTTGATAAATTCAGAACAGGGAGCACACACGAGCTAATACGAGGGACCCGTTTTCTTATTCCCCGCGCTCTGGTTTATTCATCTACCAGTTTTTCTTGCTCACATGTAGTTTTTTTTTTTCCCCCCAAAACTTAAATAAGGAAATAAAAGTAGTAGTAAGGAAATTAATAATAGAGAACATGTGTCGGAACTGGAGTCAAACTGAAATAGTTCCTTATATGACCCATCTCACAGGGAGCCCAGGGAGTGGTGCCGTGGCAGAGGAAGCCCAGATTGAGCAACCTGAGGTGGAAGTTGTGACAGTAACTGACTCGTGGAAACCATAAAAAGACCGTTGAATTTCCTGACGCAGCTGCAGTTCCTAAACTGTTTTTTTTATGAAACGGCACAGAAATTCTACCCAGTCAATTCTCTGTATACCGGAATGAGTCACACATGGATTCACTTGGATACATATGAACTGTAAATTCTAGCATACGTGTACGTTTAAATGCATTATCGATCAGAATGAAATGGATGCAAAGTGCTTCACATATGCTCACTATACCTGCCACCAAATGTGTAATTATTAGTCAGAGCTCAAAGATTTGCAATTGTATATCTAAAACCCCCATACATTGAAATATTTATACTTTTATTAATCTATGGCTCATCTAGATGACTAAACAACAACATGAATGACATTGTGTGTGTGTGTGTGTGTGTGTGTGTGTGTGTGTGTGTGTGTGTGTGTGTGTGAGTGTGTCTTGAAAATTAACCACCATTTGAAAGAAGAAAAGCTAACGGCAGAGAGGAAAGAAAGCCGGTTGGCAGGCGTGTGTTCTGTGGGTGTTTGTGTGCTCGGTGCATCATAATGAACACATGTGAGCGAGGACGGCCTGGTTGTGGGAGTAAGGGGGCTTAGCAGCAGCAGAGGAATTATCCACTGGGGGAGGAGGAGGAAGAGGAGGA
>CAAE01014573.1:493764-533839 GCA_000180735.1 Tetraodon nigroviridis
GTCATCTTTCCAGTCACCTGAGTCTTCCCCGTAAGCCTCAATTACTATAATAATACAGTGAGTAATAATATGGGTGTCTAAAAAGGCAGACATTGGACTTTAAATACCTTATTTTTGTGAGGAGCTCACATGTAAACTGAACATGATGGTCTTGCACAATTATTGAGGCCAAAGAGAGAATTTTGCAATTATGATTTTTGACATTTGCAAATTTAGACAATTTTGCAATCATGAATTTTGACATCTTCTGATCCAGACGCATTAGAAGATGTCAAAAGGTAGAAATAGACACGCCAGCAACGACGGTCAATCCAATCTGCATGCAAAGCTTGCTGGAAACTGAAAATTGAAAATATGGAGCTTCCACAGCAGGATTAATAAAGTCGGTCGTCATGGCAATTAAGCAATGTCCACTTATTATAAAGAAGGTTTATCTTAAGGAAAAAATGGATGGAGACAGGAAAATTCCCAAATTATTCTAAACTTTTCCAGTCTATAAGAATGATAAAGAAATAGATTTTTTTAGATAGATAGATAGATAGATAGATAGAAAGATAGATAGATAGATAGATAGATAGATAGATAGATAGATAGATAGATAGATAGATAGATATATAGATAGATAGATAGATAGATAGATAGATAGATAGATAGATAGATAGATAGATAGATAGATAGATAGATAGATAGATAGATAGATAGATAGATAGATAGATAGATATAGTCAGATTCTGCATTCACCTCATCCTCGCCTCTTCCTCTTGTTATCCCCTTTTTATTCTTGTTTTTTTTTTAGGAAAAAAATTACAATTCCTCTCAGGCAGGTTTGAAAGTTTGCTGCTGTAATCTGGAGCGATACTGTGCACACGGACCGACAGCAAACAACAGTCTGACTGACAGGACTTTGGTGATGAGCAGCATGAAAGGTTTTCTAATAAGGTCAGTCCGAGACAGCGTGCCTCCGCTCACACACGCAGGCCTGCGCTTGTCTCAGGTTGGTGCTGAAACAGAGGCTCTAGAGTTGCTTGAGAGAGAAGGCTGCATCTCAATAAAATCAGGGAAACAGATGAGTTTTATCGGCCCTGCTGAACTGGAAATACCCTTCCTGCTCTGAGAGGAGGATTAACAGCCCATTAGGGTCTGTCCCAGTCCTGAGGGACCAACCCACAGCAGCCTAATGCTCCCACAAGATACACCAACGGCAATAATTTACTCTGATGATCATTTTGTCCCCGTCTTGACATTCAGGCAATCTGCACCTGCTTGCTGATTGGCTGAGAAATCCATATTAATGATTTCCTTTCACGGCTCCTCGGTGGACACCGACTCTTCTCCTCTCCCGGCCTTGCAGCCTCGGCGTGGACGGGGACAGTGACGCAGCGCCAAGCGAGAGGCACGTCTTCCTGTTGTGAAGCTGCGGTAGCGACGACAGACGCTGCACAGTCTGCTGTGTTGGACAAAACACACTTTCCAATCTTGAAATAGAAGTCACAGACTCGCACGTGGAGGCTTCTCCACAAGAATCTGTTCACTTCCCGATTCGTTTTGACCCGCTGTCTTTTGTCTCCGCGGTCCTCTGGAGCCGGCCTTTATTAGCGATGCTCTGTGAGGATTTGATCTGCGAATGCAGTGGGCCCGACTCTCCAACAAAGAGAATTCTCAAGCTTTGAGATGTAGAGGTAAAGCAGAGTAGGAAGAAAGGCATAAAAAAATCCTTTTTTAAGCAGAATAATTAGGATGACGGATGAATCATAGCTTGGATTTTGACTTCTTCCTTACTGACACATGGAGCATCCCATTTGAATGAGCGTGCATGAATGAGCCTCTCAGATTTGTCTCAAATGGTTGGCAACACATTAGCATCTCATTTCTTTAGGGCACATCAGGACCTCCTGCAGCCGAAAGGAAAAACCCCCAACAGTCCCCTGGTTCTGTAGAAGGAGGAGTTTCACTTTCAAGCATAAACTTTGTCTGTCTCCATTACATATGCAGTGATCAAACACAGCCGGAGGGGAAGTAACACAACTCCGGCATAATCATCATGTCTGAAGTAGAAACCCTCCGTCGACGCTCAAGCTGCCCGTTCACAGCAGGACGGGTTGATGTAAACAAATGCAAGGGTATTTTTCTCATTATATCTACTCATGTGGCTCCAAACATTAGCTTTTATTTACATCTGTGATCAAGTTTTTTAAATACATCATAATCATTTTAAATGGTAAATGTTTGATTATTATTATTATTGTTATTGTTATTATTATTACTTTTAACAATTAAGATGGCAAGAGTCAAAGCAACAAAAATAAATTGCTCATGTGTACTGTTCCAGCTCTAATGTGCACTGAAGAGTAAATGAAACATATTTGTGTATATGTTCTCTGCAGAGCTTTCCCTCCGCTCACATTGTTCATGTAATCAGCAGGAAGCACACATGCTGCTCCACGGCCGGAGAGAAAGAGGGAGAATGTGTGCCAGACATTCACAGCCTTCCATTTCCATCATTAAACCTGGAGCCTAATCCTGCTGCTAGTTTAATCTCCTAATTCTGCACTCCCCTTCTTTCTGCATGCCGAACCTTCCTGTTCCAGTCCGTCTGACTGCTGATTCTCAGCATTTACATATTCAAAAGGCAGAAAGAGTGACAAACAGACAGAGAGACAGACAGACAGACAGGATAGAGAGGAGAGAGAGAGAGAGAGAGAGAGAGAGAGAGAGAGAGAGAGAGAGCCTTCCAAGATTTACCAAAACCCGTTTTTTAATTTTTTTAATTAAAAAAATGTCTGTGTTCTTGTTTTTCACCCAGTGCTGTTTTGCTGGTGCACGCTTACGTGTACGTGGGAGGATGCTCATCGGGATGGTGCCGTGCAGGCGGAGGAGCAGCAGAATGAATGAAGTGGAAACATGCGATGACTTCATCACCAGGAGACACATCTGAAAAGGAGTTTGTGGGCCGGAGCAGCAGATGGCCGCCGGTCGCTCATGTGGGCCGAGCGCCGGGGTTGCTCTGGGTCTCAGTGGAAAATCTGACACGTCCTCTCAGAACGTGACCGTCCTGTTGCTGTTTAGCATCAGGTGCTGCAGGATGGGAATGGCCTCGTTTGCTCTTCAGGGGAATTAGGAGGTACCAAATATAGTAACAAATATTGTAACAGGCTGATCCTCCTTCTACAGAACTACTCTGAAAATTAGAATAGCGCGTAAAAGTTGTTTTATTCAGGCCACCCAACAGAAAAGGTGAAACCACATACATTCTTACAGACTGCATTACATAGAATAGTATATTTTGATCGTTTTTGGTTGTTATTTAGCTGATTATGCTGATTTGTTGATTTGAATTTGCAATATTCTAATTTTGAAATTCTTCCGAAGCTGCAAAATCAAAACAAATAAAAGCTTGAAATATCTTGATTTGCATAGGGTTTGTCTTTTTCAGGATATTCTCTTTTTTTGAATTGTACTGTATTTGCAAGCACAGGACCGCGGCGGAACCCTGCTGCAGGGAAGGCGCCGCCCTCATGGCAAATCGCAAGATCCGCATCAAATTCAGCCAGGTCATTTCAAGCGTCGCTCAGCGTGCGTCGCTCTCTCACACTTGCACCATTCTCTGCCTTTTAAAGACCGCTGCATATTAATGATCAGCAGTGGGAGCCTGCGGATGTTTGCAGCCTGCAGCCCCTCAGCTGTCAGTGGATCAGACAAGGCCCGACATCGAGTTTAATCTGTAGCATCGGACGGTTAGGTTCCAGCCGTCCTCTCACTGGCTTTTTTCTCGCAGTTTTCCGGCTGCAAGGTGACGATTGGGTGGAAATACTGATGAGAGCCAGGAGCTGTGGTGACACTGCTGCACGGTGCGCTCCCTAATGAGACGAGGCATCGTTTTGAATTAAAGAAGAGCCTCTCAGAGAGTGGGAGCATTCCTTGAGATTCACAGGGGTAGTCATCTTTGAAACTCAGACGTAGACAGTGTTTGATATGGATGCGTTAAGCCTCTGCAAGTGGAGAATTAGAAAGATTCCACCTATAGTTAGTGATGTTAACATAAATTTAAACGGGGGTCTTTTAGTCTAGACACTCTAATGTTCCCCCGTGGGGAACCCTCGTCAGCCTTGAACGGCCTCCTGCTGCAGTCGCACCTGCGGTTGTTATTTTCCTCCCTGACCTTCATACACAGCAGCATTAAACACGTAAATACCATTCAGACGATTTGTTTACAGTCGCTATCCAGTCAAACCGAAAGCAGAATTCATGCATTTCACATGAGCTCTTGGACAGTCACTCCCAAATTATTCAGATAGGAGAGGCAGAGAATAATGAAAAGTGTCGCCGGTAGCAGCAGAACTCTGGGTCCTATTGTCTCAACCAAATCCCCTCTGGGTGTCATGGACGCCACCGAAAATACTTAAAAGGTGTCATGGTGTCAGAAAGCTGCGACTGGCTTCACCTTCCACCACAGGGGCCGACGCAAGTGTCGCCGTTGATATTTTTAAGTTTATTTTCATCCCCTCGGTGGGATGAAGCAGTTATTAGTCAAAGGTCTGCAGGAGATAATCAGCTTTGGGAGGTATTTAGCACATCGTCAACATTAGGAGACCTATCAGAGTCCATCAGAGGGTTTGGGCTGTGCCTTTGCCAGAGGAGATGCTGTGTTGGGGGGAACTGATGGTAGATTCCTTCAAACCGCTGCTGCTGAGTCACTGCTGTGCTTTCCTGGCACCGTGTAGTGCTGAGGAGGCTCTTCAACACACCCCGGCTGTACATCACCATCATCAGTCCCCATGTGTATCTGCGTGTGTTTTTGTGCCTCTTGTCTCCGAGTGTCTCTCCAGTGGGCCCTGCAAACTTCTGAGCAGCAAACAAACATAATGCGGCAACAGAGGAGCCTTGCCCCACTTTTATTTGCTTAGTGAAACAGGAGGAAAAAACAGACTTCATCACTAATTCTTCTATTGAATTAACAGTTGCTAGCGTTTGATAACATAACAATGCGGTATTTATGATTCCTGTGATCATTGTATGTTTACAGTACTGTAGCGCATATGAAACTATGTTTCCAAACAGAGTGTTATGTGTTTATATGCATGCTAATATGAATAAATTGTATATTATTAAATAATAATGTGAAAGCATATAATAAGTGTTAGCGGTGGAAGATTATTATTATTATTACACTCGGTTATTCATGGTTAGACTTCGAAGTAGAGGTACAGCATGTACAGAATGTTAACATTTACCTAGCATTTGCATTTACAAGGTACATTGTTGTATGAGCCTCTGATGTATGACAATGCAAATGAATGAAATGAAATTGTTTCAGTATGATGAGAATTGTGTAAACATGATAATCTCTCAGGCAGTTTAGCAGAGCCACAGTACAAACTTGATTGCAAACTGGAGCATTTAAGCCCCTGCTGTTTCCCCCTCAGCCCATAATAGGAATAAAATCTCTTATCTCGACCACATTTAATTAAAAATAACAATACCACATTATAAGCTTATGGCATGTTGCACACTTCCAGTTGCCTGCACAGCTTTGGTCTCCTTTCCTCGGCATCCCAATCGGGGTTTAGCTCATCCCTGAGGGGGGTTTTGTTTGTCCCTGTCTGTTGAAAATAATAATAAAATAAATTACAGAATGGAATTTACATGCCTAAACAGAGGTGATGTGAGGCAGAGGAAGCCTCAGAATAAACAAGCGCTCTCCTGGAAATTCCATTTTTACCATCAGCGTCAGGCGGGCCGTTGTAAAGCGGTTACTCGGTTGCCTTCAGACCAGCTAACCCAGATCCCACATTCTGCTTTTCCACCAAAATGAGGAAAATGACTTCTAAACAGAAAGACAAGGAAAGTCAGCGGCCAAAGTGAGCCTCTGCTTTCAGCAACATGGCTGAATGCGCCGCACAGCAGCTGCTCCCACTGACGCATCAGCTAATCAGTGTAATGTAGAGTAAATGGTGGTATTCCACAGACAAGGAGACGGCATGGCGGTATCTGGTCTGATCCTCGCTAGGCCTGAGGAATTATTACCTATAAATTAATTGGGAGAGCTGAAGCATGCAGTGCAAAGCGGACTCTTGTGTCATCCATTATGTATGGCCCCGGCAATGGTTCTGAAGTGATCATCGCCCTCCTCTCATCTGCTGGTCTGTGTCTCATGGCGAAGACTGTCCTGCTCACAGGTGGGCGGCAGGATGCTCTGCCCTGCAGCTTTAATGATGCATTTTAAAAAGTGAGATATTGATGAAATATGCTGAGGGAAGGGGGACGCTGTCAAACAGACACATGGGAGCAGAACGCAACCAATTAATGAAAGTCAGAACGAACAGATTAAAGTAAAGCTGAATGAGCGAAATGCTAATTCCTGTCTGTTACTCCGGCACCACCACTCAAATTCTCACAGCTGCGTTCAGAGCAAAAGTCCGTATGAAGCAGATTTGCGAGGAGAACTTTTCAAAGTCTTGTTTCTGCAGAACCAGAGTGCTGGTTAAAGAAAAAGCCTAATAAGCCCACACTAAAAAAGTCTGTCCTGGCAGACGCCCTCGCCCCCCCCCCCACCAGTCACCTGCCAGTTACAGAGATTATCTACGCAAACTTGTCCTTTGGACTTGGAGAGAGTGTAGCGTCACTGTCTACTCTGGTTTAGGACAGTCAGTTACAATTATAACCTGCATGCTGGTGCTAACGGAGCCAAATTCCAACTGCAGCCAGGACGGGCGTGCTGCATGCTCACTCTATGTTCCTTGTCGTCCCTGCCTTCCATCTCATCCAATCTCTCCATCCAAAAACTCGCCTGTTGCAGTTTTCCTTCCAATCACATTTATGCAGCAGAAGAACAGGCCTGCTACCAACACTTGTTCAAACCGTTCCAGTCAACCGCTACATCAGTGTTTGACCTCTTCGGGGGGAATTTTATTGCTACTGCCTTGTTTACAGCAATCTCCCTGCAGTCGATTGCTGCAATATTTTACTCCTGCATCACCCTGTCTGATAAACTTTTATCAATTACTTATTTGCTCGTCTCTCCAGACCAACCTAATGATCGATGGGCATCTTCGGGCTCTTTTTCATTGTAAAAAAGGTTTTTGACACTCTGATCTCAGGCAAAAGGGCATAAATTACCCACTGCTGATGTATATTAACGATTTGTTTCGTGTCTCCTCTCTTTTCGAACAACTGAAGGACGCCGAGGCCGGATGCAGCATGCAGGCACAGCGCCTCTCATTCTCACACAGTCTTTGAAAGTCTTTCACAGTGGAAAGTGCCTACATTGCTAAACCCATTTATTATCTGGGTGAATGCCACCTTGATGTGTTGATACTTATCTTCTGTCACTTGGAATTTTCCAAAAAGGAAAATTCATCAGTCCCTCTGTATCAACGCTGTAGTTTTTTCCCCCCATTTTTTTAGGTTGTAGGAAGAAACCTCAGTGACCGAATTTCTAAAATTCAGACTGTCAGCACTGCCAGATAAATTTGAGAAAATTAAAATCTTTCCTGCACAGTCAATCAATATTCACTATAACAATCTTCTGGAAGTCTTAAAATGTGTTAGACATGCTGGGAAAAGCAATTAGCCCTTTGTGGGGATTGATTTGGTTCACTTCAGCTTATCGACGCTGGCATTGCCAGGCTTCCACATACCCCGCAGGATGATCAGAATGGTTTTTTTTTGGTCTTTTTTCCTCCCACATTTCAAAGTCTGACAACACACCGGGATTAGCACCGATTTTTATCTTTGCCAAGCAATTACCTGCAATGTAATCGATGCAGAGTTGCTATTCTGAAGTAGTCCGTGGCTCTGCAAATGACCGTGATTCATCACAGAGCCACACTGCATCGCTGCTAGTCTTGAATCAATTCGCTTAAATTGCACAAAGACACAAACACGCTGCACGCCTTCATGCTGCAGTCGGTGGCCGATAACTAGCTTTGCGCCTCCTGGGAAAAGTAAAACCGCAATGGGAGGAAACATCCCAAAATCGGGGCTTCTGTCCATGAATCAGTACTTTCAGAAGCAAATCTTTTGCTCTAAAACATAAAATCTGTGAATCCACTTAAACAAAGTAAAAATAAATAAATAAATAAAAAGCTTACTGCATGTACACAAAGTGAAGCTCAGAACAGACAAAGAGTGGCTGCATATACTGTATGTGTATATAGTGTTTGTCATATTTTTATTTATCTTGTTCCTCTCTCTACTCTATTCTTCCTATTCTATCATTATTTTTCCTGTAAATTTTCTCTAATATTTATGCTGCTGAAACAGTGCAATTACCCCATTGTGGGATAAATAAAAATATATTCTTCTATTCTTCTTCTTCTTCTTCTTCATAGACCTAAAAACCTGTAACGTGTAAAGCTTTTGTATGCTTGAGAGGGTTTAAGATGATATCTGAGATGGAGGCGAAAGTGAGGCAGCCGATTAAACTCAGGGCAGGAATTTCTGCTCCAGTGAGCTGCAATAGGCACATCTGGCCAGTCCTGTCACCCTTTCTTTTCTTTTTTTTTTGGCTGCATCTCTCTTATTCTGTCCTGCCCGTGCACATTCACGGAAAAGGAAATAAATAGAAAACGCACCCGTTGAAAATCTGACGCCTAACCTGCCACTTTTAGACCGTTTGGACAACGGCCGTGCAGAGGAGCAGAGAGAAGAAACGAGAAGAGGCAGCAGGAGTTTAGACAGGAAGAATCTGCTGCCTTGGTGTCTGACAGGCCTAAAGTCTTACAGGGAAAATAAATCACACGGTACAGAGGAACTGGCCGGAGCAACAGCAGAAATAAATCAACAAGTGTCAAAAAAAAAAATGCTGATCTGTTGTTGCTGATTCCATAACTGCAGGGACATGTGGAATAAATTAAGTCATTTTCTATCAACAATATATCTACACAAGGAGAGGTCCACCCAGTTGGGAACTTTATTCTATCTCATGCCTTTGGAATGTATGTTTGTACCCAAACCAGACACAGGAAGCTGCGCAAGCGTTACCCGATGTCACATCATAATAGATTAACACCTTTCTCGCTTCCGTTCAACAGATGCCTCCGTTCAATGATTTAAAACCAGATGTCGTCAAGCATGAAAGTTTAATGCTGCAGTAGTTGACTGAGTCATTGAAACCTGTACTGAAACCACGGAAGGTTGGACTTCAACATATATTGGATAATTACAAAATTCCAGTCAAAACTGAGACAATGTTCCGACGTGACAGTAAAATCACTGACAAAGCTCGTCCTCCTGCAAGGAGAGGGGAATCCACATTCATTTTCCTCATGTCCATCGCCACCAGCGTGCAAGGAGCGGTACTATCTGCTTCTCGTGTGGGTGGAAGACGCTATCTGACCTTCCATGAATTCCGTACATGTGCAGAACATTTGCGCTGTCTCATTCTAAACGCTGCTCTACGCAACAGGAGGGAGCCTCGCAACAAAACAAAGCTTCTTCGCTCCGCCGTAATCCAAACACATTGGTGGATAAACACTCACCAGAATAAATCTCAGGCCGACCAGAGCCCAAGGGGAAGGGCTCAGCTGTGTGTGCGTTGGCGGCCCAATTAGAATTTTTATGAGGCGAAAGCTCCTCATAAAAGGCACTTAAGTTGCCTAAGGGTCTTGTGTCCTACTACTGCAGTGCAGAGCCTAGAACCTTGGTTTATTACACACTGTCAAATCAATGAGGATGCGGTGAGACAGGAAACAAGCCACCGGGCTGCTGCCGAGGAGAAACCTCAACCTCTGTGGTTCCCACTGGGCGGGAATGTGGGCAGGATCCGTCCTCGGGATCCCAACCCTCAGACGAAGTGTGCAGCAGCAGCACTCACACTAACCTGTGTGACCTGTTTCATTAGGGTGGCGGCAGGAACGAGACACGCTGCTAATTAGCGTAGTCTGTGCCCCCGCCGTCAGATAAACCTTCAAAAACACAGTTGTGTGCCCGTCTGCTTGTTGCGACTTGTGTATTTACGCACATTCACCGCAGGCATTCTGGTTATGCTGATTAAAGATATAAAATCTGCCTCTCTTCTCCTCTGCACCCTTAACAGACCACAAGAAGAGCAGTATGTTCTTGTCTGAATCACTTAAGGAGCAAGAAAAGAAAAGAGGGAGCGAGAGAGAGAGAGGAAAAACAAGTGGGTGAGGCATTTCACCTTCTGAGGTCTCTGCCACTTAGTGTGGAACCAGAAATGACATTCAGTTTTCTCCCTGCAGTTCATAGCTGCTCTATTCCAGCGCTGCCAGTTGTAGATTTAAGATTTTAACCCTCGTTTTTACACCTTTACCAGGCTTCTATACTACAGATGTGTGTGTGTGCCTACCAGTATTAAAAAAATCAGCATTTCTATTAAAAGCTGTGTTTTCAGAGGGCAGGTATATTATAGTCCAACAGCTGGAATGGATTCTGCTTTTTATAGCTCGTGGTTTATATCAGCAGTAGATAATTTACAGACCTTTATGCATTGACATGTATATGATTACATGGAAATGGAGCGCTGGGAGTAAATCCCTCATCTATCCCTGCCTATATTGGATGTAAAATGGAGTACTTTGTTATGACTTCATGGGTTCACCTTGCAGTAGATCCAAGCTGCATTGCTTTACATTTTCCATCAAACCAGAGACAAACAGAAGGTGACGGCAGCTCCTCGTGTCAGCGGAGGCTTCGGCGCCCGTCTGCTGCTTGCAGAGAGTCAGATAGCTTCTTCTGCTGCTTAACTCCGGATTTATGATAACATTTATTCTGCTGCAGGTGGGATGTCAGCGCGGAGCGCAATGAAATTCCACGGATTTTCCATCCAGAAGGACAGGGAGTACTTTTCCATTCCGCAGCCTCCTGCACTTGCTAGATGAGAGTTGTGCCCGGAAGACGATGAGCAGCGCTGCAGCCGTTTGTAATCACATCACATCCAACCCGTGACAGGTGGCTTTGTGGGACTTTTGTTTCCAGCGCTTTGCAGTTTGAACGCTGGCGTTCGGGGCCTTTTTTGCATGCCAGAGGGCCTATGTTGTTTGTTCTGATGTGAATTAAGAGTGTGACAGATCAGCTTTATCAGAGCAGCTGTCGCTCATACTCAGTCAGGGAGGACGACGTATAGACTTTAACATCTGGCTTGCCGGCTGTTTCAGCTGCCTGTGCTGAAGTGTTTCCACGTCCTCTCTTATCTCTGCCATCGCTCTGTTTCCTTTATGTGCTACTTTGCCAGGCATCAGTGATTCTCTGCCTCTTCCACTGATAGAGCTGCAGCTTAAACCGCGAATCAGACGACGGAGCTCGCAGGCACAAAAGAGACTCGGGGGGAGAGAGAGAGAGAGACAAAGGAGGGATTTTACAGCTTTGAGGTTGGAAGCGTTCACCTCATCGGGCTTGTGAACATACACAAAACCTGCCATTACTGCGCAAAGCAAAATAAGGCCTCAGGTTGCTTGATTTAGAGAGACTAAGAGCTTCCCCGTGTTAAAATGACATCCTGTGTTTGTTGAATCCACAGAAAGACAGTTGGCGCGGTGATTCCCGGGTGTGTGTGCTCAGAGTTGATGTGCACTGCTAATGGGAACTAATCCCTCCTGATCTCACTCAGGTTGCAGTTTATCCTTATCATGCCAAGTTAATGTTGTTTATTTCAGGAGATGCATGTGGATAAACAGCTGACAACTGCTGCCTTCGTTTTACCGTCCCATTCATCAGGAACCCAACTGTAACACTAACATTTCCGTACCGTGCTGCCAGAATTTCCCCTGGTTTTATACGTATATAGAGGTGTTGCAAAGGGAAACTGTTATATCCCTTGAATTATTATTCTATAAACAGATTTGTATTTATATGCAAGTGACGTGGAGGCTGCCCGCGCCTGTGTCTGAACATGAAGAAGAAAACTCTACCCAAGTGATTAAAACTCCATTAGCAGGAGACGTCTTCTGTGGACCCCCCCGGGGACTGCAGCAGCTGATGCGTGGAACAAGCCGCTGTTTGTTGTTTGTTGGACGCAGGTAGCTACGGTTCCCGCGGGAGGGTGGATGCTAATGACTCGGCTGAGGCAGCACATAGGTGCGGGGCTGCGCTGGGCTTAAAAGAAAGTGGAATAAAAGCTGATCACTCAAGCTAATTAGTCTTTTAAATTTATGCAGAGGTGTCGGGGGGTTGTCAGGAGAGATTTTTGGCAATCTGCAGTTTGGAGGGGCTGAGCCAGCGGCAGCGTTGTTAATCATTGTCAAGTTACTGGTGCATCCGGAATTTTCAGATGAGGATCATTTTTGCGTAAAGCGTTTTTAATTCAGTGTCGCATGAACTGCTGGAGAGCAGCGGCTTACATTTGCCTGCTTAACTACAGGAAAACAACTAGCACGCCTCACCCTCTGCTACCTTAATTCCAAGGCATTAGCGTCAATATTAACAATAAGATGGGGTTTTGTGGTGTTCATTCACATGGTTTCAAAGCACCGATCAGCAGATTTAAAGAGTAGAAGCAGCATAAAAAACAGTACAGCAAATAGAATTAAGCAGAGTTCAGTTTTTGAACGCAAACCATCCCAGTACTTTACAGGTGTAAAACCCCTGGCTAGTATTTACAACAGAATCCATCATAAGTGAGCAATTTAGATGCTTTTGCCTGATTTCCTGGAGCTCTCAAACCATCCATTTTTTTTACACTCTGTCAGTGGTGGATAGCTTCACCCTCCGCAGCCTGTGTAGGGGCCTCTACACAAGACGTCCTCATTACACTGCCATAAGTAAAAGCAGCAAATTCCCAAATGTCTGAGGTCCTGCTGCCAAACGGGCCTTTAACCTGGTTCCTGTCCCTTGGAGGAAACCTCCCCTCCTCACTGGTCACGTTTTCTGCCAGTCAGTTGTCCCCAACTGGCGCTATGTGTGTCGAGGCTGGGAGGGAGTGAACCTACAGAGAGGCCAGTGGGACAGTCCATCCTGTTCCCGTCTTTATTTATTCTCCATCTGTTTCCTCTAACAGCAAAGCCTTCGAGTAAAGGACATTAGGTTTTCGACAATAGAGCGCTGCTGTCAGTGGGGGATCAAAGTGCAACATTTCGGAGCCCACACAAAAACAAATCTTTCATTTTTGGATTTTTTTTTGGTGACGTCCTCATCCCTGTTTTTCTGCACAAGTCTCTCTTTTAGTGTCCTCTTTCCCACCACCTATAACCCCAGTCTGTCAGGAATTCGTTCTATTTAGGACATTCTTCTTCCCCGAAGACAATCGCCCTTGGGTTTAGTCTCATCAAACCACACCCCACACAGATTCATCAACTTCCTATGAGACATGAAACAACACACAAGTGCACATGCAACAGCAACGTTATGATTGGCCCATTTAGCTTTTACCTGCTTCTGCTCTTGGTCTTATCAATTATTCAGGCCTCACTCATGGCTGTCTGAGCAGGGTGAGGTGGTGCTGACAACTCGGGCTTAGAAGAGAAGGTCAGACCTCACCAGGGGTTCCGGGTGGCATTAATTAGACACTTCCTGGTGCCCCTAAACAAACATCTTCACAGCGAGCCTGCTCTCATTACCCTTCCCCTCGCAGCAGGTCACGAAGACTGACATAGAAGAAATATTCACACAATTGTTTCCACTAGCTCTACCCACAACTGCTCACCTGGGACAGAAACCCACAGGAGTACACACACGTAGACACACAAAGGTGAGGTTATATATCACCTTATCTCCATTTGTCACCCTGCCCATTGTGCTGCACCGACGCCAGGCTCCCATTAGCACCGCCGCGTTCCGCCCACCATCACACCTCTCTGTTCTGACTCCCAGGGTGACCTCCAGAGGGCCAAACCTCCTCTCACCACAACCCCTGTACCTTCCTCCTCCTCGATGCCCACTTGCGTTCGTTGCTGTCTCAACGCCTCATTACAAGAGTGATGGCTCACTCAGCGCTTCTCATCCGACGGCTGGAGGCAGCCGGCTGCATGCTGATCTGCTGCAATCCATCTCTCTACCGAGGGTCCAGGAGGAGGGGGGCAAAATTTAAAAGTGGGTGTTTAGGCCAAAAGATTTATTGCAGGAGAGCTTCACACCTGGCTGCAAAAAACCCACAAATCTTAGGAAGCTTTGTTTAAACTATTTAAACAGTGTGTAAATAGTGTTTGGGGAAATACCAAAAGTATCCTGCTTAAAATGTAACATGTTTGAGGTGCTTTATCTGATTTAAAAGAAATTAGGCTAGAGCTGAATAATGTTTTCCAGACTTTGAGGAGACAACAGTTTGCATCTCACCTGCCTCTATCCTCAACCACACCCCCGAGTCTGACTACGGCGTGCAAATACACTGACACAGAACCACAGGCTACAAAGCTAGCGTATCGCTGAGGCAGCTATGCAGGACAGCGCCTCACAGTTTGCCTTCAGGCGTTTCCTCAGGCTTGTCTTTTCGTTAAGATAAAGGGTGGTGACGTTGTCTTCCATCCCTGCTCTGATTTAAAGCTGTAACAAAGACGTCTCCACCTTCCCCGATGATTCCTATTGATCTGAGGACCAGCGCAGTGAATGAATCAAATGATGTGTTGGGTCTGTGCGTCTCTGACAGCCAATAAGGAGGTTTAAGATTTGCGTATCCCGGTGAGGAGGCCTCTGGTGTTATAGCAAGTACTTCAATCCAGAAGCTAAATGACAAATGTTCAAAATTTTTATCTCTGTCATGTGTGGATCCAAAAAATAGATTCTACAAATCAAAGAGAGGAAGGGTCCCAGACTGTTGAGCTTACAGTTTTGGACCCAAAGATAGTCTGTAAAAAAATATCCCACAGTGGCTACATACAGATTTAGGACTCATAGATTATCAAAACAGCCAGCAGATCTGCAGATTCAAGTTCCAAAGCTGTCCAAAGGCACTACGATGCTAACAATGATGCTAACGATAGTGTAACTACAATTGTATTACACTTTAGCGGAGTAGGCATGCACAAGTTTGGTGTTCAATCCATCATTTCACCTGTTTACTGTTAGCAGACCAACTGTCAAAGCCGGGACTGTTTTCAATTTCAACCAATTTCAGGAGGGTTTTTTTTCTTTTTACTTCCCCAGATCCATTTTGTTGGGTCATTTGTCTGACTGATGTGCACAGACTGCAGCCGTCTTCTGGTCTTTTACTCCAAGATTCTGCACAGATGCGGTTTTCTGATGTTTTTCTGTTCTCGTGTTGCTAAGGTGCAAAACTTGTTGCTTTAAAAGTGGATACAAATAATAAAATTCTTGAAGGAAACTATAGCTTTTCTTTCTTTTTCTTTAGTTCCCCATTAAAAGAACTTCAGACTTTTTACTTGCACTTTTCTGTCACTTCGAACAGACGGTGTCAACATAGAAAATATTGCCTGTAGTGATCTTGGTCCTCTGGGAGTTTCTTGTTTTCAATCCAGAGTTGAAAACAAAAGAGGCTGAAATTGGATTTTAATTGTGTTCCGTCAGAATTGATTACTAGGATGGCGTGGGCAGGTTCGCTCACGCGGCCACACGTCTGTACGTGCGCACCCATGAACACTTAGACTTTATGTGGGCTGGTAAATTAGAAATCTATTTTGGTGTTAGATATGATAGTCTGTCTAATGTTAGTCCCTCCTCCACATCTGATGAAAGCACCAAATTAAGGCCGAAGAGAAACCTTCTGTTGGTAGGTTTGGCAGCATCCCACAGGTTGTTTTGATGTTTTACCTTCCTGATCTTCCTTTTCCACCAGAACATTTAGGTTTGATCAGCCTGAAGTTTTTTTTTCCTGTAACAAGATTTGTTTGTAGATCTGATTATTTGGGCTGCTTCGCCTTCTCGCCCTCTACCCCACCCGCTCCATCCTCCTTGGTACTTTTGTTAATATAAGTTAGAATTCTCTCTGCTGTCTGTGTTTCAGCCCTTTTTCTGAATTCTTTTTTTAAACGGCTCCACATTATGCTCCCACTAGATAAGGTTTGCTTTTAAATACTAGACATCATTCTTCAATTTTCTTCCTCATCTTTTCCACCTACATATTACCAGATATCTGACTGCTTCTCTACCTGTATTTTAAATGTCACATAAGTGGTTCTTTTAAGGAGTACAAGACTATTTTTTGTTATTTATTTTTTGATTTGCCAATAATTACCCCTGTTTCTAAAATGCTGTGCTTATATTGCTTTTAGTACAACCTACCATCTGCATTCTGGTTGCAGCATCGTCTGATGGCATATTGACTCCACTAGGTTGACATCCTGTCAACGGCCCATCTCACAACAATTATCCTAAATAAACACTCAAAAAAATCATCTAAAAGCTCATCTGGCAACAGAGGTAAAGTTCCAGCTGCATAAATGTTGAATTACTCACATATGTCAGCCAGCAGAAACTGGATTTGAACCTCTTATATTTCAATTCAAATCACATAATTTGAATTTGTGTTGTTTATTTTAAATCACCGCATTGAAAAATGAATCTGAAAGGTTGGTCGTCATATTCCCAGAGATCCTCAGTATAGCAATTATTTTTACTCGGCACAGATATTCTCCTGGTACCAGTGGGTTTTCTGCAATCTGTCTCCTCTCATCAGCTGTGGACTCTTTTAATAAGCCGGGGGGCAAAAGTGAGCAGTGGTACATGCACGAGCAGCGTGTTTCCGTCTCCCTGAATATTTAATGCACAATTCTCATGATTAATGTGCAGTATATATCATTTCTAGTGTTTTTTTTTTAAGCCTGTTGTGATTTTTCTACTGTAACCTTAAGTGCTGGGTTGCACAGAGACTGCAGGCGGGTGTTAAAACACGCCCAGCTGGGTGCTAGTGGCCGCTGCTCAAAGGAGAGCTTTTTGAGTGATTACTGCGGGAGCAATTGCTGCCTTCCAAGCCGTCCGGAGCGAATCGCTGCACACCATCATGCTGCAGAAACCACGTCTGGAGATCGATTAAGACGCGTGTGTCTCAATTCCTTGGACACAGAAAAGCTGCCAGACCAGAACCAAACAAGTAACTTCTTTTTCTGGCAGTAGAACTGCAACTGGGTCCATTTTTAATCCAGATCCTAAACGAAGGTAACTTCAAAAGAGAAGAAAAAAACTGGAGGGAGGGAAAGAAAGGAGAGTCAGAGAGAGAGAGAGAGAGAGAGAGAGAGAGAGAGAGAGAGTTTTAGTCCATCTAAATATTTCTCAGACTTTTCAAAGTGCAAACTCTATCAAAGAGGATAAAAATATTCATCCGCTAATGTTTGGCTCCTCCGGGCTTCCAAGTTAAAATCAGGACAGAAGACAAAGGCAGTTGTAAATGATCACAACGGAGACCAAAACAGAGAGAAGAGGAGGGAGACTGCTGGAAAACAATCACAGCTCTTAGTTAGAGGAACTCCTACCCCGGAGAGGCTTTTTTTAGCAGTCGCTTCTCGCTGGCCACATAATCGCAGCATAAAGAGACACTGACGGGTGATGGTTCTCCAGCTTCAGCAGGGAAAACATCCCACAACCCTCCAAACCAGCGCCTCTTTCATCAGAGGGTCGTTTTTTTACCATGGTGTATTTATTCAGACATGCAGAAAACACACACGGCAGCAAACGCAACAGCCTCGGTGACGGTATCGTGTCCAGAAGCAGCTGGAGAGCTGAGGCTGGATTTAGTAATCCGGAACCACAAACACACACATGCACCCACCATCCAATCCCCTTCTCCTCACATGGGTCTGAAGACAATTGGATTAAGGCCTGCTCTGCCAAGACTCCTGCCTCTGCAGCTTACAGCACCTGAAAGTGCTCTAACGGCGTTACCGTGTGTGACGACAAAACCCGAGCAAAGGAAACAGGACCAATGAGCGACGCCCGTCTTCAAAAGAGCACAGAGCTGGAGAGAGAAGAGATCCACTCCAGCCACGGGAAGAGCTCCGAGTCCAGGCAGGAAAACGCTCTGCGCTCCTCCTCATTTTCCACCTGGTTAAACCTCACGTTCTGCCCAAATGTAAAGTGGAGAACTTGTGAGATCAAAGCGCGGCTCTGCGGAAATCAAAGCCGCTCCGAACGTTCTGTCTCCACGCAGCAGGGCCTCAAACACTGGGCCAAGTGTCGCATAAAAGCCGCAAGGCTCAGAGGAGGAACGCAGATCGCCCTTCGAGTTACAGACACAGACGCATCGAGCGGCTCTAGAGATGTTGTGGTAAATGACTGTGACCTTTGTGTTCACTGCTGATTGAGGAGTCTGGGGGAAAAGGTTCCTACCTGTTGGCTGGCGGGTTCAGGGGGAGAGCCCACAGGGATTCACACCTGCAATAATACGCATTTTACTGGGGTGTCGTCAGTCAAAAAAAGCTCACTTTTCCCTCATGCCTTTACTTACAGTCATTTCTGGAGTGTGTGATTGGCTTTGCAGGAACCCTCTTTACAGTCATCAGCCTGGTTACACACACCTTGAGCTGGAGATGGAGGAACACCTCATTCGTTCCCACCACTGTTGTTTGAGTGCAGTTTTTCCATCTCAGAGCTGTAAAAAGCAGCACAGGTAATATTTAAGGACAGGGGAGCATCCCCCTGACCCCTCCATTTCTGCTCCTGTTTATTTCTATCCTTTCTCATCAGTGCCCCCCACATCCGAGGTTGCATCACAGACTTAAACAATGGAAATTAACCACTTCTCTTTGTTCTTACAGAGAATGTTCCAAGGAAAGAAAATCAAAGAACTAGTTGAAACTTGTATCTTCTAGAGCTGAACTTTTCACCTTTACACATGTGGATTCTGTTTTAGAGGCCCCGACACACCCCTTTACCCATAAATCCATTCTTCGGTTTCTTTAATTTACATTTGAAAGATCATTGTGTTTGTTACATTTTTTTTTTCCTTTTTAGCAAACACAGCCGGCCTTCTCTTTTCCGGTGCGGTGTGCAGCACCATTCTCTCTCTCTCCGTCTCTGATGTAAGCACAGAACCGCAGCTCTCTCAGTCTAGCTGCAGGGCCTCTGTTAGATCAAGGTCTTTTGCTTTTCATCTGCAGACGGGAAGAAAAGGAGGAACCTCCCCGGTACCCTGACTGAATAGTGCTGTGAGCTGCCCAGTGTTTTCACCCTCGCACGGCATCAAAGGGCCAACGGGAGGGCGTGCAGGAGGGAGTGAGATTGGGACGGAGCCGAGATGTGGACGGGGGCCACGGCGCCCACGCGCTCCCACTGATGTCTGGCTGAAAGGTGTCCCGGAGCTCCCCTCCTGCTTTTCAAACGATCGGAAGCAAAGAGCCGAGCACGCTTCTGCCACTATCTTAATAATCTCCGTGGCTGTTTCGATCAGCTTGCTGCACTGTTTGTTGGGGAATTCGGGGTTAAAGGTCACACCCACACAGGTTTGACTGCAAATATTCGTCATAATTAATCAGTTTAGGGTTCCTGGCAAGACAGGATCGTGTGTATCTCGTCCTGTCTGAGGCAGAGACACAACTGTCACAATCTGACACACATGAGGTTGACCTTCCGACCTTTAGGTTTAAAAAAGTAAAAGGAATTACTTTTTAAGAAACATCTTAGCTAAAAACAGGTCAGCGCCGGTGACCCATGACTTGATATTCCTCCGACCTCACCTAAGCTTATTGCACTGATCCCTTCTCCCTTTATTCTGGACGCTCCGGGCGTTGCCCTGAGCTAGCAGTCCTCCCGCGGAACGTTTAAAGGCCCTAAACACACCTGAGTGCTGTGTTTAGTCAGACCACAGGGAGACTGGCAGCTGAAACACCAGTGAAGTGAGCCTGTGGTGAGGCTTTGGTGGGGCTCCAAACATCGGGCGTTAGTCAAACTTGTAAAGGTCAAAAGGATTCGCGGGGTTAGTCCCATGCTGGGGGTTCTAACCTTTAAACCGAACTTGGTGTTCACGCTAAAAATGGTCCTAAAACTTACATCAAAGACTATAAAGCTGTCATGGAAAAGGAGGGAGGGCAGGCAGCAGCTGTGGAGGGAGGGTTAGCGCCTCTGAGACTGCCTGGGCCAGACGCTTGTTTCCATCTAGTGTTCAGAGGTGGGAACTGAAACTGGGACAGAACTCACCAGTGACACTCACACACAAAACCAGTTCAGTGTAAATGTCACTCACGTCTGCTTTTTTTCCACTTTGCAGAAATGTGCTGAAATTCAGTCTAAACAAAAAAGAAAGCGGTGAAACAGCGTCTGGTTTGAACCATTTTTATTTAGCATAATTTAAACGTCATCTCACTGTTAGTTCCTTTATACAAATATGCTTTTGTTATATATAAAACAATTCCAAAGATCTCTACAAATCACTTTCCCAGTGTAAAGGCGTAGTACCACGCACACGGTAGCGCACAGCTCCGGGACACAGTCAGGGGGGCCACAGGGTGTGTGTTCCGCTTCAACAGCACCGACGTGACACACTTGCGTTCTATCCTCCACACACACCAACCTGGGAAAAGTTTCACATGTCCTTTTAGCAAATCTAAAACCATCGTTAGGGCAAAATCTGCTCACGCTGCGATGAGTTATCCTCGACTTTACACAGGCCACAACGCTCGAACACACCCGGCTGGAGCGAATAAAAGAAAAGAACTATAAAAATGTTGGTACGACTGGCAGCTGTAGCGGCAGAAGCAGCCAGCGACTACTAAAAAAATACTTGTATAAAATATACAAAACTCTTTAGATGTGATAAGGCACATTCCAACGACGCACAAGTGCGCTAACCGCATGTGCAGAGTGTTTGTGTCACACTGCAGCGTGCACTGCAGTGATGTAAACCACAGTCGGTGAAGAGCGCCGGGTTCCCAGCGATCCCTTTCATGTGCCGCTTAACGCCAACTCGCAGATGCGAGATGTCAGTTTTGCACCTGTCTGTTAAAGATCCGGCAACAGGTTTTTCTCTTTTTTTTTTTTTCAGGCAGGAACTAAAGCAGAAAACAACAAAAACTGAAGCGCGGCGGTGGTTACGCCCGGTCTCAGGAAGGTTTTGTGGCACTGGCGTGGCTGTAATAAGCTGTGGGTGCAGGTGAGTGCCTCTGGTCTTTGGTTTAGATAAGGCACTCCACCAAACAGTCACGATCGAAGACACTAACAAGAACAGTCGCTTTCTTCAAGGTTACATTATTTCTACTAATGGAGCGAGTGTAGCAAAAGCAGGTTTCAGAAGGTCCGACATGATTTGCTGAGCCCGATCGGTCCTCTGGTTGTCAGCCTGCGGTAGGGAAACATAATTAACAAGTGGTGGATTACGTCCTGGTTTATCAATCTGAGCATCAACTATAAACGCAAAGATCATAAATGATCGAAATAAACACAAGCTATTACAAAAAATATATCCAACTTTGGCCATAAATGTACTCAAAGATTGAAAAAAAAAACAAAAACAAAACACTTGAGGAAATAATTTGTTTACAGAGTAAATTCAAGATTAAGTGAAAAGGCCGTCTCTTTGACCTCGCTGCTTCAAAAAGACGCTCTTAGGCATGTTTTATGGTACGTGGCACGAGCCCCGAGCGCTACACAACGCTGCAATATGTCAGTTGGAGGCATCCTGTCGCACTGCAGGTCAATTTGGTAGAAGACTTATGACACTTTCTCCTCCAAGACTTGAGAGGTGAAATGGTAGACTGATTTTAATGGGATCAGCTTATCTTCCAAGCTTCCTGGGCCTTCCGTGCATGGCGGACAGAGGGCGGCACAAGCGGCTGGAGGGGCAGCCTGCCAGGCGGCTCCGGCGTGCCGGAGTGTACGCATGAGAAGACGCATCTCCAGAGTCCGTCCCCTAATCTGTTCATACTGGTTACTGGGTCCTGGGTCCTGGCTTCGGGCTGGGTGTCATCCCACCTTGTCCAGGCTGCTTGAATGGACTGATGAAATGTAAATGAGCCTCTTGGCGGTGATCCGGGTTGAGATTTTTGAGATGTGACCGAAGTGAGACTGTGAGGTAGTCGTTATTTCAACACCTGAACCAAAAAACAATGGCAGCTCGTTTGTCTCCAGTCAAATAGGGATGTCATGGTTGGTTTGGACGTTAATATGGCTTGTGAAAAATGACAAACAAGATTAATTCTTAATCTAGGACAGAGGAAAAATTGCCAGAAAGTAAGTGTCAAAAGTTAAAATATAGGAAACAGGAGAGTCAGTTGCCCCTCTTTCAGTTGAGTCACTTTGGCGATGGTGGCAATAATGTGCATCCTCCCAGAGATGAATTAGGACATGTTGAGGAAGAGGAGATGGGAAAAAAAAGTCCAAACTGTTGAAGTTAGTATCAATGCAGCCAGATGACAAGCGTTTTTCCTCTGACTTCTGTAGTTGGCATCGGTGGACCTCCAACGTCTCGTTTATCAGTCCCGACCAGAGCAGCCTCTATTACAACAGCACGCATCTTTTGGGGTTCTTTTTTGCTACCGGATACAAAACTGCCCTTACGGCTTCCGCAAACACTTCTTTGACGCCATCCTGCAGCAGAGCAGAGCATTCCATGTACTTGACCGCACCGATCTGCTTGGCCAAGGCATTGCCCTGCTGGTGGGTGGTGGGAGCCAGGCCTTGCTCCTTCAACTTCTTCACCGTCTCGGTATCACCCCTTAGGTCCTTCTTGGTGCCCACCAGCAGGATGGGCACGTTGGGGCAGTGGTGAGACACCTCGGGATGCCACTTGTGTCTGACATTGGCATGAGAGGAGGGACTGCCAATGGAAAAGCAAATGATGAAAACGTTGGTTTGTGGATAAGAGAGCGTACGCAGGCGGTCATATTCCTCCTGGCCAGCTGTGTCCCACAGGTTAAGGCTAACGGTGCGGCCATCGACGCTCATCTGAGCACTGTAGTTGTCAAACACAGTGGGTATGTACTCCTCTGGGAAGGCATTAGTCGTGTATGAGATGAGCAGGCAGGTTTTACCTACTGCCCCGTCACCAACCACCACACACTTTATGGTCTGCATCCTGCCTACGACCACTGAGGCTGCAGCACCTGACAAAAAAGTACACCTGAGTAAATTCTAGTTTTTATACTGCATTTTCAAATGCTATTGAACGATTATCGGCATTTATTACGAAATTGCCATACAGTCAAGAGTCTTGTTTTCGCCCAATTAGCACTCAAGCTAACCGCCAACATTAGCACACCCACTTTATTAGCGGTACATAATGCTTTGGTGTGCTTTTTTTTGTCAATCCACTCGTTAACTACTGTTTGGTTTAACAGTGTTTGCTTTGGCAAAAGTCAGAGAATAGATGGGGGGAAAGCACTAATTACATGGCATATATTCTTCAGCACAGCACTAGGCGTTCCCCTGGTGACTAGCCTACAAGCTAAGGAACTAGCACATTTGGGGGCTACATTGCTAACTAGTGTAGCAAACAAGCGGAAAGTTGATTTGCGAACCAGTCCTCATCTAAATGTATTCTCGGCACGATAAAGCCATATAAGTACAAATTGGAATTCTATTGTTTTTTACAAACCGTGTTTGATGTTGTTTTTTCTGTCATGATGAAATTAAGAGGATTCTGTAACTTACCGCCACTTGGCTTTCGATCTCTTTTCGCCTGGAATAGTCAATCACAGTCGTATCCGGGGAGCTGTCCATTACGTAAAAATCGGCTTGCGGAAGTGGTGCATGCTGGGAGTTGTAGTTTTAACTTGTTGCTGTCGTTTAGCTAACACTAGATGGCGACAATGAGCTGCTTTCTTTTCCAGTCTCTCCGAATCTTTCCATAAGGATATAGATTTTTTTTGTGGCTGTTTTCATAATTGTACAAAATCAAGTATTAACTAAAAACTTAGAAAACTAACCTATAAGAACTATATGGGACTATATCCCAGGTTTAAGTCGGGATATCTCAGTGTGATCGACAAATATATGAATCAAAATTTGACAAATTATACTAATGTAAAGGTAAGAATGTTACTATAACTTATGAAAGTAGAGGAACTTTTTTTTAACTATATATTACTATATAAAATATGAACGGTGTGTATGTGTAAATGTTCCTGGGATAATTATTTAGGAACACAAGTGATTGTACTTTAAAAATCTCACAAATCCATATCTGAAGGGTGATTACGTTTCTTTAAAGCAATAAAAAAAAGTTAAAGTTAAGTTTATCAACTAGAAAGACAAGAGTATGCTCTCATATTTCATTTAGTACCATTTAATAGTTTGTTGCATCCAAATTATTAGGTGTAGCATCGCGTGTTACTGCTTGGGTACATAATAAACAGGTCATGACAGGCCTTTTATATCTCACTCCAACTTCAGCTTCAACACTGACATCGGAACAACCAAGAGGGATAAACTACTTTGTTCTCCACCCCTTTTGACGACACCATCCATTCAAACGAAAGGAGGTTAAGAGGTTAGCGCTGACCGACAACCGGACACTCTAAAACACAAGGAGACACCATTTTATTGCTTTTCCCAAGAGGTCCTGGCGTCAGTGTGGCCTATAAAAAGCGAATCCCCACTGGCACCCTACACCCACACTCACCCTCTACCCCAACCCTTGCACCTCACCATTCTGCTTCAAGATTCCCCATGATGTCTGTAGCATTTCCATGACAACACACACTGACAGAGATGGCGTCAAGGGATGCAGCAAATGAGAGAACGAGAGAATTGTGGGGGTGATGAAAAGCAATGAAGACTTCAAAAATACAAGTAAAAACAAGCAAGTGCTTCCTCAAAAGATACAGGAACAAACCCGAAATCAAATGGAGCCAAGAAGCATTCCTGTGAGACTTATTACTAATATTATCACCATCTTTATTCAGCTTTTTTTTCTCAAATCCACAGCTTACTGTAAATAACATCCAATAAACTTAGACTTTTATTTTTTACATAAAATACAAATAAAAATACAGCAATCATCTTACCACTGTGTATTCTTCAGTTTGTAAAGTGCATCAGAACAACGAGGGCTCTCAACAGGAGGATGAAGTTCCATTCTGTACCAAAATCATTTTGGATTGTTTGAAGAGTCACAGTACTGAAAATATTTCAACTTTCTTAAAAGTAAAAAAAAAAAAAAGGATAGCTCTTTGATGCTAAATAGTTTGAAATAGTGATTTACTATGAGAGCAGGCCCAGTTAATGTCATTACCCTTTTGAAAAAAGCTACCAAAATATGGGTATTCTGCTGTGTCCTTTTGCCCGCAATGGACACCAACGCCCGCCAACCGAGGTAGGATCTGAGGGATCTATCTGCCACTGGTTCAAACACTGAGCTAAAGTGTCACTGATGCATCTGTCTAACATCTGTTGATCCCTCCTGTTAAAGTTTAACTTGGACGACCACGTCTGCTGAATGTCTCTATTTAACCCAATTCTCTAAAAGCATCAAAAGTCAGCACGGCTTATCTGCTCCCGTTTTGTTTCCGTCACCTCCACATTGGTTGAGGAGCAGTAGCCCGAGGCATTTTTGGACCAGGTATTCGTGAAACGGTGGTGCTTTTAGAGCTAGCAGGAGTCGTGCTGGTGCTCGTTGTCTTGGCAGTTTTATTCCGCGCAGCAGACACGACAGTCGTGCGAACAGTCTTGGCTGTGGCAGAAGATGGGCTGTGGGCATTACGGGGTTGGGGCGTCACCTGAGACTCAGGGTTCGGCGCGAGTCGTTTTGACACACGGAAAAGGGATCCCCTGACGAAAGCTTGCTGGGTGCCGGCTGACGGTTTCTCTGATAGGGATCTTTCTGACATCCTACGAGTTAAAGTAGATTTTCCTGAAGTTTGTGACTCACCAGCAGCTCTTTCCCGTGTACTGTTACTGCATTTCACTTCGGACTGAGCAGCAGCAGCAGCAGCAGCCCGGGTGACAACAGAGGAGCGCATGGCTGTGCTGCGAGGGCTGACCAGTCGACTTGGCGGGTTTGCAGATGTTTGCACTCCATGTGAGGCCTCATTTTTGGAGCGCATCCTGAGAATTCCTGTGCTATTAGAAGATCCTCTTTTGCCCCCTATTCCACTCCGTGCAGGGGTCTTTACAGATCGGGCGTCCTCCTTGGGTGTGGGAGACCCAGAACTTGTCCCTTCTCTGAGGTCACCTTCTCTTTCTTTCCTCCATTTGGAGCAAAGACTGGGTACAGGCCGTGGAAGTGGGGAGGTTGGAGGCGACAAGGTATCATAGGATCGGAGGCCTTTCACGAGGGTGTGACACTCTACTGTTTCACCCACACGGGAGTATGACCTCTCCATCTCAGGCTCAGGCCTTGGCAGGTCAGCAAAGTCTTCTGGCTCCGGCGTCATGAAATCTGGAAGACTGGGCGGTAACCAGTTCTCCTTCAAAGGGGTTGTTGCCGCTTCAGGATTTGTAAGTATCTGTAAGCCCATGTCAGGCATAGCACAGCTAGATATGCTGGTGGTGTCTCCGCACTGGTGCTGGTGATTATGGGCCCTTTCCGTAATCGATCGCATTTGGCTCCCAGACTTGGGACCCCTTGACAACTCGGCCTCAGGCTCAACGTGAGAATATGTTCTGCCTGAACAAGACGAGTGATGTACAGACTCAAAGTCAGCGTCTTTAGCCTTTCTCTCAGTGGCAAGATCTTTGTCCAACACCGCCAGGCTAAAACCTTGCCCTTGAGTGGAGGGCTGGCCATTGACCTGTGGAGACTTCTCCGTAGGTAAAGCAGCAGTGTTTGTGCAGGAAGTGGGTAAAGTTTGATGGTTCAAAACATTATGTCCTTTTAGATTCTCAGATTCTTTTTTAGGTCCCATTGACTGATGGCTTTGCAGAACATAGGAGACACACTCAGGCCCATGTCGCTTGACGATGAAGTCCTGCCCACGCTGAGATTGACGTGAAGCTGAAGTGTAAGAGTCGCGAGCTACATGGGTACTCCTGTTATCAGCTCGAGCATACTGACAAGATTCCGGCTCAGTTGGAGAACAGGTGCCATCAGTGTCAGGGGAACTCACTCTAAGCTCAGCCGTGATCTCCTGGTCAGAGGAGCTGCTGGAGTGGTAACCTCTTGACGTCGGACTTGTTCCCAGCTCAGGGAAAATTTTGAGCGCAGAGCTACGGAGATGTGCGTCGTTGTGTAGCTGATGTGAGTATCTGCGCGCCTCTGAACTTCTCAAGCTACGTCGACTCCAAGAGTAGCTCAAATTCTTCTCCAACAGTTTTTCCAGCTCATCTTGGTTCTCCTGATTATGAGGCTCTCGGGCAAAGCTGGAGCCCAGGTCTAACCCCGTACAAACCGCCAGAGAGCGACGCTTTACTTCTATCTCACGCTGACGCTCCAGCCTTTTCTGCTCCTTCAGCACCCTCTCTGCATTCTCCTGCAGAAAGAAGAGAGGATGCATGAGCGATGTATACATTCATTTATAGGGGCATCACTTTTGTGAGTTTTACCTGAACAGCTTTCTGGAAGCGAAGGCAGAACAAACTGAAGACCCTGCAAGCCTCTTCCAGTTTAAACATACTCTCGTCTTCGCAGAAGAACTCTGCAAGTGCCTGAATAGACAACCTCATACTTTCCACTTCATCCTCTGCTTTCTTTAAACGTTCCTCAGCCACCTGCACAAAGGAACAGTTTATACACCGTTTGCATACAGTTATACAGCAAGCCCTATGCATATACTACCTAAAAGCAGAATTTTATCATTGTAGAACATAAAAAGAACATATTTTTGGACACATTCTATACCTCTAGGAAAGGCTGTGTGTGCTGCTGAATCCCTGCGTCAGTCTGAATGTTTGCTTTCAGAGTCACAACTCTGCTTTTCATCTTGTTCATATCTTCCAGCACAGACTCTTCCGATAGCCTGAAAAGATTAGGGATTGTATTAGCAGCCTCTTTTGGACACACTGACGCTATTAATCATGGCTGGATCCGACGGGCTTGTGGTTTTGGGAAGAGACTGACCTAGAGGCGGAGCCCACATGGCCTAGTTGGCTGGGAAATGACAGTAAACTCTGGTCCTTTTTCACAGCTTCCTGGGGAGACAAATACAAATGATTATCCATCTATTGTTTCAATGGAAGTGACACGTCATTCGTGAATGTTGACAAAATTATGGGCTCTGCAGGGCAGTCTGGCTTGAGGGTTTGGAGAGGCTACCATCTGGGTTAAAAAAACAACTGCTCGAACAATAATAAAGCCTTTTTTCAGTTCCTCAAAATGTTTGGAGTTTTTTTTTAAATTCTCATTATTTGAGAACATCTCAAGTGTGAGATTTTAGATTTGAACTGTTGATTTCCCATGAGGAAAAATGAAGGAACTCATCAGTGTTTGGGTTGCGAGTACACAGCTGCACTTCTGGATTCTGTAAATAAGGACTGTCTCTGATTTCACTTAGTTTGTTAGCTTCCACAAATTTCTCCTTTCACGCACACATTTCAGCTCTTACCATAGCAACAAAATGGAGCAGATTCATGCCCGGCTTGTTGGCCTTGGTGTCGGCCAGCTTGAGCAGCGAAGAAATTCGAAAACCAGCGGCGTTCCCCGCATAACCTCCCTGAGAACCAACGCACAAGGTAGGAATAATAAAGAACGTATCACACATTCTTTCCACAAAGAAGAATGCCAGGTGCAGATAGACTGAGGTCCCCAAACACACCCAGGCCAAGAGTTGCAGGTGTGTGGTGAAGGGTTAAAAAGATGGATGCTGCTTTGAAAGTACGAAGAAAAGGACAGCAGAATGAACAAAGAATGACTCACAGCATTCATGTAGTTCCCTGCTTTCAGCACCAGTCGAAGGATGGAGTGTAATTCAGGACAGCTCAGCAGCTCTAGGAGAGCCAGACACAGAGATTCAAAACTCCATAAATTCCCTTTTGCTCTAACTGAGGTCAAAGATTTCCACTTTAAGCTGTAAATCTAAACAGGAACACAGGTCTGGACCTTTCTGGCGGTTGAACACACAGCTCAGTGTTAAACTCACCTCTGGCTGCCTCCCTCAGACATCTGGCTGCCACACACAGAGAGGTCACAGCTGGGTCAAACTCCTGTTGCAGGATCATGGCATCCAGACGAAGCCGAAAACTAATGGAAGAGAAAAAAGAGGGATGGACTGATGAACAGCCGCGAGTGATAAGAGATAGAATAGGCACTTGCGATCAATCATCAGCTACACAAACATGTGAAGTGAAGCATGTGAGCAAGAGGTGTGTTACCAACAAATAATCGAGTGGGGAAAAGATCCTGTTTTAAAAAAAGGTAATAAAAAAGGTGTAGGGGCTGAGGGGGCTACCTGGGGACTTCTACCAACAGCAGGATGAAATGATCAGGCTCTCCAAGCCAGCTCCGCTCACCGCCAAACCTCCTCAGACGGGACTCCTGAAAGAGAACAGACACCGAGTGAAAATCTGGAAAGGAGCTTTGTCTGGAAAAGCAAAACGTGCATCTGGGACGCTGAAACTAGCACACTGTGGACGGTCAGTCATACTGATTTTCAGCGCTGCTCTTCTGTGGAAACTGACCACATCTGGCAGCAGTGGTGTAATGGCAAACTTTTGAACATCCTAACTTACTAGAGCCCAGTGAGAACAGAGAAAGGAGGAAGTGGTTTTGGTTCTGTTTGTATGTCAAAGAAACAACAACAAAAATAGTTTACCTCTTCCTTATCAGGCAGCAATTTGCAGAGCTCAGTGAGCTTCTCAGCTCCATATCGGTCCCCCGCACCCTTTCTGATATCCTCGACTATCTCCTTAGCAGGCCTGTGAAGAAAAACACACATTTTCTGGGATGACATCATTGTTAACACACATGGACAGCCTGACTCTCCCCACCCCCAGAGAAAAGCCTGCTTTCTAAAGTAGTATCAGCTCTTTTGTTTTGCCTCGTTCACACCATAGTTGAAATGTAAAGGAGGGAGGCTTGATTGACGCTACGCTGAGGCCGAGAACTGTTGAACCTCTGAGCAAACGAAAATCAGATGGCGAGACGAAGGACCTTGGGGATGTCAGGGTGAATGGGCAGGAACTGATCCATCTCACTTCATTCCATTTGGGTGACACATCTGCCCTCCATTGCAGCAGCAATCAATCTTCCCCTCACTCTCACCTTCCATTATGTTTAAGCACCATTAGGTGCATGCCACTGTGTGTGCGGGCACTTATTGCCCGACATCCTTCATCATTTCTAAACCCTCAAGTTCATGTTTAACTCGCAAAGAGTTAAATGTCTTGCAAAGTAGAGTTCCAGAACTTGGAACGGATGGTTTAACGCTCCCAGCTCACTTAAACACCGAGTGAAATTGAATAGAAATGAAGCCATTGCCGCTGAAGCGGAGTGCTCAGACGCTGTTGTCTGACAACACAAAGCCTTGTTTTGCTTAAACTACACCCTCATATAAAGAGCAGAGCTGTCTGAACCAAGGGCATATGCTAGACAAATGTTTGTGTACAGAAGCTGCTTTTATATAATGGCTTTCCCTGCAAGTCTTGACAAATCTTGTTTAGGGAAGAACTGCTCTTCAGGTGAGATGGGCCTCCAATGTCGTTTTATCCACACATGTAGGGCTAAAAAACTTCCTGTCACTTCCTGTCTACCTTTTTATGATTATTCTCCCTACAAATGATGCGGATTTCAACAACACAACGGCAGTGTTTCCGGTGTTAAAGGGCAGTTTGAAAGAAGTGCTTTAACGATTATTAAACAGGCCTTTTTGTTACACTAAAGTGCAGTTTTGTTTGAGCCAGGAAAACATGCTAAACAGGGCTCAAGGGGACAGATCCAGCCACCAGTGGGGTTTGCATCAATGGGAGGCAGCTTTTACACAAGGGTCTCTTTAAGGGCTATCAGCAGGTGGCAGTTTTGACCCTAAGGACCTGCACTGCAATCACTGACCCCACCATCCTCTTCCAGACCTCCAGTCTAAACACTCAGAGTACACCTGTCCTCACCAATAAACTTGTGACCCCCCCACCGCTATAGCCTCTATTGTGTTAATGCACAAACAGACCACACACACATACACACACATACATACACACAGGCAAATAGACTACCACCTTAACGTTCCGATTACCAGGTTGTTTAATAAACCTGGAACTTTGAGTCTGCATCATACCAAAAAAGTGCCACCCCCCACCCACCCACCATCCCAATCGTAATAAAAATAAAACAGTGAATCGTTGCATTTTTTTCACTGACTGATCAATCAAGTGGTCTTATCAGCTCTAGTTTGGAATAAAGAAGCTCACATCTTAAACTGCCGCAGAAATATCCCAACGTTCATGCTGCGTTTAGAGTCCAACAGAGAGATCTGGAAAAGAGATTAAAGATATAAAAAGAAGTGTGTGAAGTTTCACTTTGCAGTGTTGCAAAAAGTGCTGGAAATTTTGGTCAAAGTGAAAGTAAAAGTAATAAATTACACGTGCACATGCACTAAAACCGCTCACCTCTTCGGGGCTTTCCTGTGGTGATCGGGAGCGCAGGGTAGACCTGCGTCTCAGGGTTCCATTTCTTTCCCGAGGTTTACTGTCTTTTTGACCGAACAGCTCATCCAGGGAGTGGAGGTCGATGGGGAACTCATCCTCACCAGTGGTCGCCCCGCTCCACACATTGTTCCTCCCTTCCACCTTCTCTTTGGGGATGCGCTCCCAGTTCAGCTTCCTGAGCCGGCTTCGGCGGACTGTGTCGGTCCGGCTGAACGGCGAGCACAGCGTAGGCAGAGGAGGAGGAGGTGGCGGCGGTGGAGGCGGAGGAGGGGGTGCTAGAGAAGGTGTCGGAGGGACCACCAGCGCTGGATGTGAGTCCATGCTTGTCACTTCCACAGCGGGAGCTGCATTGACGGGAAGGCCGGGCTGTGTTCCATGTAAGGCACGAGACTGTTTGAAGGCCACACTCAGGTTGATGTGCATAGAGAAGGTCTAGGTGAAAAAGGCAGCAGTGACAGAGCAAACAGTCAGTCCAGATTTCAGAATACCGGTTCAAAGGTCAATCAATAACTCATCTCAAGAAACAGGAGAAGAAACTTATCTAGCATCATTGATCAGAGACACACCAGATTGGTGGTTCCATGCTTTTCTAAGGTTGTTTTGGACCAGTGGCCTCCGCTTGGCTAGCCTGACAGCTGCACTGACTTCTCCTTTTATTACCATTACTCAAGCGGAGTGACTGATCCAACAAGTAGCTTCAGCAAAAGAAAAAAAAAAACCAAACCCCAGTTCAACCTTTCAAGCACATTAAAGGCATTTTGGGGAAAGTAATTGCTGAGCGTGAGGAGCTCGTTCCACTCTGGTGGCTGTTGGAACAGCTTGTCCCATCCTGTTCAGTTTCACCTTACTGCAGGCACCCGCACCTGCATACAACCTTTCCCTTTTAATTAAAAAATTAGGGAGAAACTGCAGACAAGGTGAAATGTACAGGTAACCACAGAGCTGTAAAATACAGGGGTGTGAAATCTGTGAACTCGTGCCTTTAAAAAAACCCTTCTCCTCCACGGGAGGAGAACATCTGAAAGCTGGTTGCGCACGCTTGCACCAACAGGATTAATAATGCAGTTAGTTAGAAATGAGTCAGAGGCTTCAGGTGTCTGGTTTCAGAGAATATCCTTCTTTTTTTCCCTTAAAAAAAACCAAAAACAACTCAACAAGTTCTTATCTGTGCTTTTGACGCATCACACGCTTTTGGAAAACTTTGCGGGGATGCGCTTTATCGAACGCGCTGGCGATGACCTCACTAATCAGTAAGAAATCACTCCTATCTTTACCAGAAGCACAGAAGAAAAAAATATAAGGATGGGAAACATTTTTGCAAACAATATGATAAAACTATCCCATAATTAACGCATGGCATCTTTTTTATTTAGATTTTTAATAGAAGTTTCTAATAATGAAGTCGCAAGAATTAGAAAGGTTTTGTCCAGTTGATGTTTCTTTTAAATTGATAAAAACACGTCGGATCAAATGTCTGTTAACTTTAATACACATTCTCGCATTTCTTTAAGTCAATCCAAATATCACACTTACCTGAAGCTGACGATCTCACTCCTCCATCAAGAAAAACACCGACAGGCGCAAACTGTCCGATTTGTCAGGAGAAAATAAATGAAAGCGTAAGAAGGTTTTACACCACCATCCTTCCTCTGTGATTGCTGTGTCGCTTTTGTTCCTGTTACACTCGCGTCGCTCCGGTCGCAGCAGACTTTCTGCCTTCCCCGACACTCGGAAAAACTTCCACACCAGAGCGCGCAGGCGCCACCGCGCGCGATCCGCGCACCAGCGCGCTCTGGTATCGTCCCAGTTTTCCCATGGAGGGATTGAGCCCTCGCAGGTACACTCGATGTACTTACATTTTCATCGAGGTCAGGAATTCATCTATTGGAACTTTTATGTTTAGAATGTGGAAAAGGGGTTTTTTGTTGTGGTTTCTTTATGCAGCCACTAGAAGCAGACTTTTTAAATCTCCTTGACAACTTGCTATGATATTTCATCAAATATTGCGTCAAATTTGCTTTTTTCCTCCACCAAATTAGGTGGAATTGCATGAAAAGAGGACCGTCTGAAGCTTGATAAGTGTCCATTTCAGACCAGTCATCATGGTGGGCCGGTCCGATCTGTGGTTGGTGCAGAAGGCCTTGATCAGACGATGGAGTGTTTGCTATTGGGAACCTGAGCAGGGGAGCAGATGGTTATCAGGCAAAGGAAATCATGTCTGCACCTTCTCCAATCACTGAACAGGGCCCGTAGGCAAACGTAAAAAAACTAAAAGTCCCCTTGGGTGCTGAAATGGCCAAGATGCTTGGATAGAAAGTTAAAACGGCAACCTTTCATCAAGTGCGGTTGTGCTCTTGGCTCGCGTCACCTGGTGCCGAGCGGAGCTCAGGTAGCACCCTCTCACAGATCACACCGACAGGCGGTCATCATCACTTATGGGAAGCCGGGTAATTAGGGTGGTTATGACCCCAAAGATCTGACCATTGTTGTGCCTGTGCAGCGAGGCATGTTGTGGTGAAGCAGTGCCAGAATAAACCATTCTCAGGAAACTCCATTTTCTATTTCGTCACTCACTTCTCACAGTACCGCACACTTTTGAGAATAGAAGGAAGTTCTGTTGTTGCGTGACAGCAGCTTTATAGTCCATAAAAGCCTTTAATGGCTCTGCAGGTCTCCCTGTAAGACAGAATTCATTGCATTGGACATTGCAACCCAAATTAATAAATTATCATAGGTTAACACAGCATTCTTTGCTTCTTTCACCACCAAAATGTAGTAAGTTAAAACAGTGTGTGATGTGTTTATCAGCCCTCTCCTGGCCATTCCCCCCCGGTTTGCATAACACAGAGCCTCAGAGCCTGTTCACCATTTGGCCCATTCTCCAATAAATGAATGTGCACGAAAGCGTTCACATCTAGGATGTGTGGGTGAGCCCACAGTGAGCAACAAGGGGAACACATGCAATTAAATTCTTCTGCGCTGACATCCCATGTTGATCCTGCATTTCTGGGGAAAAACCCTCAAAAGTCCATTGATCCAAAGCTGTTTTTCCTTTTAAAGCCTAGAGCAAACCTACCAACTTATTCCTCTAATTAGAAGAATAAGGATTAACAAATGAATCCCCCAATTGTCACAAGTCTTTAAGAAACTCCACCCTTTTGTGGCAGGGTGGCTGCAGCCATGCAGCAAGTGTGAGCCCTTCACCATCTTTCCTGCTTAATCCCACTTTGAAGTCTGATAAGGGTTATGTAAAGGTGAAGGCTATTAGCTCCCTCCTCCCCTACCTACACACCCATAATCATAAATACACACGCAAGCTCATGCGTATATACACACAGGAATATACACACAGGCAAACTACTATAAGTGGTGCCTGGTGTAATGCTGTTTTTTCCATGATACATGACACCAGTAGCATGTGTCTGGAAGTTTTCTACTTTAAACGGTTAAAAAATATCTTTTATAAAATTGGGTTTAGTGTTGTCCTGCCTCTGGAATGAGTCTCAGTGGCTAGCCTCCGGGGTTGTCACCCATTTTTGAGTTATAATTAGGTCAGTGGGACTTGTAGTTTTTATAGGGTATTGAAGCCAAGCAGCTGTGTATGTGCGTGTGTGTGTGTGTGTGTGTGTGTGTGTGCACCTGGTTTTGATCCCAGTATCCCAGTCTGGACTGGGGAGGTGCTCCTAATCAATCCTGCTTTCCTCAGATCTCTCTTGGTTTCCCAGCTACACTCAGGTCACATACAGTTATCCAAAACAGCCTGACAAGGATCTCTGGCCTTGGTCAGACTGCCAGGCTGATAAGGAGAGACAGCATGAGACAGACACCACAGAAACATTATCTGACTCTTTTTTTCCCCTCTTGCAAATCCTCTGTCTCACATCCACACACCCGTGTGCTCACACTACTGGGCAGGTCCACAAATGGCTCTTTCTCCCACGCACGTATGTCATGAATGTTGGGAAAGCGAAGCTTCTTACGAACTGCTGCTCCACAGTGTGTAAGTCTGAGGGTTCACAGATGGGCCATTAGACCACCTCCATTGTGTGGCAGAATAGATTTGTGTGCTTTACTTTAACTGCTCGCCTGCATCATTATAATTTTTCACTATGTTCTACTTTTTGAACTCAGTTTTTATTGATTCTTAGAGCAACAAGAGTTAGGGTTAGAGACCCAACTGAACCCTTTACCTCTTCCTTTTGTCCGTCCTAAATGCACAAAAGATGCTTCGCTGCTTCTCTCCTGTTTTGGAATTTGTAACATTACATGCGTTTCGCTCTGCTTTGTTATGCTGATGTTACATTTAAGTTGAGTCGAGCGAAGGGTGGGTGCTTGTGGTCAGCTGTTATGCATGTGCTGTGTTTAATTTAAACATCAGCAGGGTGGAAGAGAGGCTGGGGTGGTCACTTGCTTTTCGGGGGGCGGGGGGGGTTGGGGTGTCGCTGTTTGTCTTTGCACATCTGGCTGTGGGAGTCACTTCCGACTCTAATTAGGATTTCCTGAAACTCAATAAGGAGGATAACGGGGCTGTATGAAAGTGTAGCGCAGACTCGGTAACCCTGAGAAGCCGTCCTGCCCCAGCTGCTATGGTCATTACAAGAACTATGGTCACACTTCGGTGGAAGGCCACAGAGCCACTCAGACAATTACAAGCTTTTTGTTGCCATAGTTTGTTTCCATTGACTTCTTCCTTATGCCTCATCACCTTAACAATTCAAAATCCTCAAAAATGATGTTAGTGACAGCTCTTTTGTTCATGACTGACTGCTTTAAGCACTCCAATACAATACTACACAAGGCAGTGAAGGGTGTAATGTGTTTATATAAATTTTACTATACTCTTTGGAAGTACCTTTACTTCTTTCTGTTTACACAATGACCTCAGTTGCTATTTGCTTTTTGGGGTAAAAAAAAATATAAATAAATTAAATAAATAAAAAATAAAAACTTTAAATTTAGGGAATATAAAGACTGCGGTTCTATCAAAACTGTCCTGATCTTTTGTTGGGTGCCAAGCCCTGGAACAGAGTGCTGGGGGGCTGCTCTGCAAAGATTCAGTTCCTGAGGTTCTTCTTGTGTGGCGAGAGTGATCACACAGTTAATATTCAAAAGGCTGCGTCTGTTGTAAGGAGCCCACTAAATGGAGGTTGACAAAGCGCATCGTACAAACAAAGCCTCCTCCCTAAGTAGGCTGTGTATATAGCACAGAGGGAAGTAAAAGGATGGGCTGGGGGATCATGTATGGCGTCTATAGCGAGGACCTCCTTCTCTTTGTCGCCACCATCCCATGAAGTTTAACACTGGATCACACAGTCTTTCTACAGCAGTTTCTTTGAATTTAATTAAGAACTGGATTATTTTCCCGCGCTGCATAAATCAGCGCTTCCTAGACACTGGTGCTCGGACCATTAGAGGTTTTGCAGGTCTGCACATCAAACCATTAATGATTTTAAATTAGAAACATCTGGGAAAATCTATAATAGAAATAGAAAGATTACCTATTATCTTCTTTAATCAGTTTTTTCTCTGTTTGGACATAAACCCTTGTAACTGAAGAAAATGACTTTTCTCATGTTTTGAAAAATGATTGCAGTGCCTACATTTTAAACATCAAGTAAACCTTTACAGATTCGGTTCTGCATCACCACACTTAAAAGCCCATTTTGCACACACACATGCACGCGCACGCACGCACACGTACACAGTTACTTCAACCATCTAAACCTAATTATTCTCCTCCTGCTTCTATGTGCCAACTAGTGATGTCACCCACAGAGAGGGAGAAAGAGGGAGGGGCTGTTTGTTGGCTCGGTGCCTTGGGGTGTCCATGCTGGCAGGGGCAGAAGAGGGAATGGGAAGTTAGGAGAAGATAATGCCATTGAGGGGTTAGCAATGTAAGAAAATGAAGGGGGAGACCCCAAGAACCTTGAGCAGGCCCTTGATGTTGAAGCTGCAGGATTTTACCAGGATTTTTTTTTTTTGCCTCAAATAACCCTTCTTCCTCCACCTCCTCCTCCTCCTCCTCTTCTTTGCTCCTTACTTCATCTCAGATGGGCATTCAGACAACACATTTAAGGCTAAAAGGAAAACACAGAGGAGGTATGAGGGCCAAACCCCAAGGGGACGCACCCCCCCCCCCCCACCTCCCTCCGGGATTAACCTAGCTGCTCCGTTCTTCTTAGCATTTCCACCAGCAGTCTCTTGTCCCATGCTGAAATCTATTCATCCCCACTAAACTGTTAGCATAACAATGTGGGTCTGCCCTTTTTCTCTGGCTCCAAGCTGTTGGTAAAACAAGAGACCCTTGAGCCACAAGAACTTGTGATTTCAAGTCTTAGTTTATTGTGTTACTGGGCACCTTTTTGGTGTGTAAGTGACTGGATGTATGGGCCAGAAATTAAAGATTATCACTGTGTAATCACACGTGGAACAGTTAGAGACTAAAATTTTAGGGACTTTGGAAGTGTAATTAGAAATAAATAATCTACATACAAGTAAAGTCTGTTTTTTGTGAATTCTAAAAATATGGAAAAATGTAGAATTGGTTTTGTAACACAAAAAATTTTAGAAATGTAGAAAAAACAGGTTAAATTAAGCTCTTAACATTAAGAGTCTCTGGTACATATGAGCAGATTTGATTGCACGTGGACAAAGCCGAACCGAATGATTGAGCCAGACTAAATAATCTAGACAGACATTTTTTCTCTCCAGACTCTCAGACAGATAAGACAGCTGCTGGATATAACTAAGGTAGATCATGTGCTGCAAAAAGGGATGAGTTTCTTTTCATGTAACCCAGAGTGAAAATATTCCTTTATAAGAAAACCTTCCTTCTCCGGGATTAAATAAATGAACTTCCTGCAACACGTGGCACTCTGCAATCACATGACACAGAAGGCTAGAGCCATGGTGAATCAACAAACCCAAACAACTGCAAGTAGTCTTAGAAGTTGTAAATTTTATCTGATAAAATCAGTGACTGTTGCTCTACCCTTTTGGTACCAGTGTTTGAGCCAAGTTAATTATCTAGAAGCAATCTTAAAACATGTCTTTTTACTGCATGCCCGAAAGGCATTTATCTCCTATCTTTTAATCTATCGTTTTTTTCTGCGTCAAGTAAGGAAATAAAGAAAGTTGTCCTATGCTTTTAAAGTGCTGCTGAAAGAAGGTAGCCACCTAAAGCATGACAGACAGCCCTTGTTATCAGAAAAAAACATATATTTTTTTGATATGACCTGTTGATCTTAAAGCTATAACGGGACAGGATGAGAATACGACAGGAATGACTTAATGTAAGTCAGATAAATGGGAGGCCAGCATGTGTTCAGTCCACTCTCTGGATGTCACGTGCAGAGTCCTCCCCCTGTCCTTCCTCCCTGCCACTCTCTGACACAGGGAGATTGCATGTTTGGCAGAGGCAGAAGAGGCAGAACAAAAGGATGAGTGACCGGTGTAGATTTGCAATAGCCAGCTGAGTTATTTGGTCAAAACCCAGTAAAATGGAAGGGCAGGCTGTTGCTAGGCTGTACCTGCTGGGACAGAGAGAGTCAAGCTGCTGGCTGAGCTCATTGACAAAGAGTAGCAGCACGACGGCTCATTACTCATCATTGATGATTCACCACTTTAGAAGCACTACAGTCATCGCCAATTAGTTAGTTCCCACTTTGTCCCCCTGCCCCTCGGTTTTAGCTCCTATTATCCTCTCAACCTGCTGAAGGGGAGCTAAAGCATTCTTAAGAAGCCGAGTCTAGACAAATGTAAACATGAATAATATCTCAAAAACTATAAAAAGTAAATTAAACGGGCATTTCTTATCTTTTATTTGAACAACTTTTATTTGTTCCAGTTGACTCTCATTGGTAAATATTTAAATATAGCACTTTTAAACATGTGTTTACATAGTAACTGCAAACTCTTTAAAATCTGTAACTGATTGGTAATCGAAACCGTTTATCTGTGTACATGGGAAAAATCCCCAAACTGGACGAGGTTAGACAAACACACCCATTTACTACGTTCCCTCCTCACCAGTGTGTCACCAGCCTGTGGGTCTGTGCTGCAAATCAAATCAGGATGGACTCCAAAGAAAACACACGCCAAAACTTGACCTGTCCAGAACAAAAACAGAAGAAATGTGGCAAAGCTAGAGAGACAGATCCCCAGTAAGAAGAAAGAAAAACAGAAAAAGAAAAAAGAAACCAATTAGGACACATGTGTGGAGTCCCTGGAGGCCAGTGTTTTGTTTGAAGTGCCCTGGGCATAAGGTCAAAGGGCACAGGTTAGGCTCGGAGGTTATCAGCCATTGTTTGGACTTTAACTACTATTGTCTGAGTGGATATGTACCTCCACACCTGAACAGATTAACCTAGGTAATGTATTCAGTGGAGAAAACCAGGGAGCAAATTTTTACCAGCATCCACACACACCCACATACATGCACACACACAAGCACATTTTTGTGTGCATGTCTGGCAGAGACTCTGGGATTCTAATCACGTACAGCTCTGGGTGTGTCTGAAAGTGGAGATGGGGTGTGAGAGGAAGTCAGTGGGGAGTAGAGGTGTTGAACCCTCTTATCCTGTTGTTACCAGTCACACCTGCCGCCTGTTCCGCAGCAGAACGTGCGAGGCATTAACATTTGTTTCGTTGGTCTGTGAATTTCTACACTGGATTTTCTTGTTGCACTGTAAAACAAATAGAGGCCAGTTTTTTGGTTTTTATTTTATAAACATGGATTGAAAACATGGACACACACAGCTACAGTTTCACCTGCATGTTGTCAATGCCA
>CAAE01014573.1:542543-568680 GCA_000180735.1 Tetraodon nigroviridis
TTCTCTCCTCCCCCCCCTCCCCCTTCCTTCCGACAGGATTGGGCTAACGGTCGTCTCAAATCTGATATCTCGCCACTGTGGTGGAATTCAGATGGCGACCTCAGTGGGAAATGTAGCTGACAGCACAGGTTGGCTGCTTCCATTTTCAGTCTTTATGCAGGCGTTATGGGAATAGGATCAAATAGCGTTTTTAAATAATTAAACGATCTAGGCTGGCTCAAGTAAATTCCTGCTATTGGTTTCAGTTTAATTAGTCTAAAAATATATGTATTTTAATCAATCTTACAAGCTACGCGTTGCAGCATGAATCCCATTATTTGTCGCAGAGACAACAGTCGAGGTTTAAACATTGGGCTGTTCTCACGGCCAACTATGTCATATAATCGACCTTTTCGAACTCTGTTTAGTAGTTGTGGCTTTGATCTAGGTGTTTAACTGCGACTAAGCACTCAAACTACAATATAGAGTACATTCCGTCATCATTTTGACTCTTTATTGTACGCCGTTAGCTCCGTGAGCTAACACGCAGCCTCAGCGTCGTTTCTGTGCATATTTCTTGTAGGAAAATCGTTGCTTTCTGTTACTTTCTTAACTGTGAACCTGATAGTTTTACAAGTAACACAACAAGAAGTGTGTTTCTTGTCTGTATGTGGGCACCGGTCCTTGTCGGACGTCTCCAAGGTTACTGACCGACCAGACGCTCCTGACGCTGTTTTCCGTCCTTAATGTTTGTTGGATAGTTTTGGTTTCAGGTTGCAGCTGCTTGTAGACCATAAACCTATCCAGTCTGGAATTAACAACTTTTTGCCACACCCAAAGTACATAACTCGTGTTGACTTTGAACATCAGATTCAGTTAAACATAATGTCATTTTAAAAAAGAGCGTGTCAAGCTAGACCTGGTTTTTATAAGTTCTAAATGTACTAAAGAAGAAAAAACAATAACTGTTATTCAAAATTCGTGTATCCTCTGGGGGGAAAAATCCCCTTCATATCATCTGCCCCTTCATATTTTTGTGTGTTTTCATCAGTTTTTTCCCTGTGTGTATTTTTTTACTGTGATATCCTGCTTGTAAACCCTTTTATATATTAAAATAGATATAAATATATATGTGTAGAAAATATAATGTTACAAGATATGCAGATTTTAATCCAGTAGAACTCAACATCAATTTACACAACTCAATTTACAGGTTCCTTTTAGTTATATAAGCATTGCAAACAGGTTTGAATCATTTCATTTAAAGCAGATTTTAGCCAAAGTATTTGTTCATCTGTTATTTTATTATTGTTTTTCCGCCATCATATTTATTGCTTTCATTTGTCTGCTTTCTTTCCCCCACCATCACCTCTAACTTTGTTTCACACCCTCCCCTTGGGCTGTGCTGGTGCTCCAGAACCGACAAAACGTATGCTTTCCTTCCAAGGGTTGGCAGAGCTGGCCCATCGGGAGTACCAGTCAGGGGACTTTGAGGCAGCTGAGCGCCACTGCATGCAGTTATGGAGGCAAGAGCCCGATAACACAGCTATGCTGGCAACACGAGATGATTTTTTTTAGTCTTAACCAAGTTTTAAAACTAAAACTGTGAAACGGAATTCATAGCGTTCATTCATATCTGATATCCGGGCATATGTCCTGCTTGGTAGGGAAAAATAAAGAATATGGATGAAATTCCTTTTTTATAGCATAGATGTGGGTTCAATGGTTAACTCCCACAACTGCCCATCAGTGCTGCTTTTAGGCCCGCTCATTATAGTTGGACTCTTAAGTGTGTTGTCGGCCCAACACACACACACACACACACACACACACACACACACACACACACAGCTGAGAGGAGACAAATGCAGCAGCTCGAATGTTATTTCAAAACTCCCCTTACTAGTAGATATGCCGCAGCTAATTTCTTTTCTTTAAAATTACAGTTTTATTAAGAGTTTTTTTAGACTAATTTGAAACGAAGTATGTAACTACATTAAACGCCCTATATACTAGTACTTTACATTTCTTATTGCCGCTCTTACATGATGGATGGACTAGAGCATCATTCTGCTTTCAGCATAGTGAAACCTTTGTCTCTATTTTGACCCAACAGGTCTGCTCACTTCAGCACTTTGGCCATCAAACAGAACCCCTTGTTGGCCGAAGCCTACTCCAACCTGGGGAATGTCTACAAGGAGCGCGGGCAGTTGCAGGAGGCTATTGAACATTATCGCCATGCTCTCCGACTGAAACCAGACTTTATTGATGGATACATCAACCTGGCAGCAGCTCTGGTGGCTGCAGGGGACATGGAGGGAGCAGTGCAGGCTTATGTGTCTGCGTTGCAATATAATCCTGTAAGTAACATTGAAGTTGTCCAACAGAATCTCAAGGTTTGGGTCAGAAATGTCCTGTAAAAATATGAAGTCATTTTAATTTTGGATGAGAATCTAACTAGTAAAATCAAAAGTGTAAAGCCTCCAATGAGTGAAATCTGCATCACAGCAGTTTGCTAATATGTTGATTGGTTTTTTAACTAATAATCACGTTTTCCAGGATCTTTATTGCGTGCGAAGTGACCTGGGTAACCTGCTGAAAGCCCTTGGTCGTTTGGAAGAGGCTAAGGTATGTCAAAATACGTCGACCTTTGTTTCACTGTGTATTTGGTTGCCGAGGTTTCTCTTTTTTTGGATCTATGCCTTTGTTTTGCTTTTAGTGTACCACCACTAAGGCCATAAACCCTTTACTTTTTGACATTTTTATGCCAATTTATTTCTTCCTCCTCAACCCTCTAGACCAAGTCTTTAGTCTTTTTGAAAATCATTGACTGCTGGATTACTAAAAACTTTTTTGCATTTAAACTAAATTGCTAGATAATTTGTGTTAATACCACCAGATAGCGTAACACATTTAGGTTGTTTTTTTTTTCCATATAGTTTGTCCAGTTATTTTCTAGTCCCAAATGCCTTTAACCTGGCCATTTGTGAGAGGTCAATCTCTGCCCTTTTCTGGAAGAAAGGCTGTGGTAAAACCGAAAAGTGATGATGCAAAGCAAATTGTGGAATCCTGCATGTGCATTTTATTTTAAATATTGGAGGGATGATGCTGGCTCGGTCTTTGAAAGTTTTGTGAACTGATAAGCAGCTAGTATACCTTTGCAGTGCAAAAGCTAAGATGGTCTCTAACCCTACTGCTGAACTCCAAAAATCATTAAGTGGTCAAAGGAGAGACAACAAACTCTCGGTTTGCTGTAATTTCTATTACTAGTGGGGCTATTGCTCTTGAATTGTTGTGTAAATTAAACGTTTAATATTAAGGGTGGACATTCTGTCGGGGTTGAGACGATCCGGAGATGTGGGGGGTTGTCCCACAGGTTAAAGGCCATCTTATTTTGTGCTTGAGGGAGGGAAAGGAGTGGGGAGAAGCATCAGGGTGTCCCAGGCTCCCCTGCTCTGTCGCTCCGCCTTCCCGCGCGCTTGCTGAGAACTGGTGGAGTGTGCGCTCCGAGCTGTCTTCCTGACCGTTCTGTTATGCCCAGTCATGCCTCTGCACATGCTAAATGTGCTGTAGAGAATCACATCTCTAAGATTTTGCCTTGGTTATTTTTAGAACATAATTTCATTCATTTTTAATAAGAGTTGCCATTTTTGCTATGCATTACTGTTAAACTTTTGTGAGGTCATGCATCCTCCTTAACTGCCCTAAGATGGATGAAGTGGTGTCTGGCAGACAGCTCGCCATCTGTGCTCCACCACCTGCGTCAGATGCTGGATTAGAAAGTCAGAGGCAAGCGCGGCAACAGTGATGATTTCTTTATTTCAGAGCTGTGGAGGCTTCTAGATACATATATTTACACCACAGATTTTTCTCCCTACACCATTGGCCAGGTTGCAAGAAAGCAGGCCAGGATAAAGAAATTAAAGACACAAAATATTCCGTGAAAATGCATAAAACATAATTGAAAAGCAATGATTATTTCTTTTCCCTTTTTTCTCCAAACATGTAATATTCCCAAGGAAGTGGGATCAGTTCATTGGGCAAGATCCAGCCAGTAAACGCCCTCCTGTAGATTTGCTAGAAAGTCAAATCCATGAGTAGCTGGAGTTAAGGTTTTTCTGCAGACAAACTAAATATGGCAAAGCCTTTCTTCCCTGCCAGTCGCCCTCAAAGAAATTATTTTCTTCTAAATGAATCCTTCATTGCATGAATGAAAACTAAGAATAGTCATTATGTGTTTTGTGATTTGTAGGTAACCAGTTTATTTCCATGTTAAAGAGAATATTGTTTGAAAACTTTTACTAACGATCTTGTTTTCTGATTTTGTCTCTTTTGGTTTTCCACGACTGATATTGTTATTTAGAAGGTTTCAGGTGGGTGACACTATTCCTGCGTAGGTGCCTGGTGGAAAGGAACTCTAGGGCAGCCTCAGTCCTCTCCTCTTCTTCCAGCCAGCTGCGGCCACATCTCTGACAAAGTCCAAAAATATGGTAACGGGTTTGTAACTGCCAACAAAAGAAAAACCACCTCACTTCATGCTTGAGCTCCTCTATCTTGTGGCTTCCTTCTGAAGACCAACTGAGAAATGTATCTTATCAAATTACAGTAAGCATTTCAAAAAATATAATACATAAATATACATGCCTAATAATGATGCATTTCTATATGAAATAAAACTATCTTGGATTTTGCAACAGTAGTGATTGAATCAAGTAAGAGCCCTCTAACTCTACATGTTTTATTTTTCTATTGTTTATTTTTTCCTTCTTTATTTGAAGTTGCAGCGTTCTGATGATGATGCAGATAGTGCGCTGTGAGTCTGCAGTAGCGCAGGGGCTGCGCAGCGACAAGCATCCAAAATGCGACAAGCGCGAGCAAGCAACTTCCACTCCCCTCATTCCCTTGGCCAGCTGGTTGCAGACTTCTCCACTTTGAACCAGCCTTGCTCCTAAATGCCCCCAAATCTCAAACTATTGGCGTAACAATAACAATTGCTACGTGCAGGTATACACTCGCATCAACTGTCCATCGGTTGCTAGGTACCAAATGCCCAAAGTCTTCTTGGAAAAGTGTAGCCACTGCTTGATCCCCATAGCCCCCAACCCCCTCTGAGATGTGGTGGGAGCTGAGAGTTTGCCAGGCTGGTGTTTCAGGTGTTCTGCCAGTGGTTGTTGTCTGCAGCTGTTTCCCCCTGGCCATTCAGCCGGCGCAGCAGCGAAATGACCTTTGCCAAGAGCAAGGTTGCTTGAGCAGCATTAAACGGTGCGTTGCGTTGATGGAAGCGAGACACTCTGCGCGCATGCGTATGTTGCGCATGCGAATTCCACCAGATGGACCGTCACACTAGCGATCGAGATTGTCCAGGCGACCCAAGGTTTTGAGACGTCAGCCCACGTAATGCAATATTTTTGTCAAATTCTTGAATTTAAAAATCAAATTTTAAAAGTTAAACTGTTTGTATTGTTTAAGGGCTATTGACATTAGACCACCGTATGTTTGAGACTGGTCATAACTGAAGGATAAGGACATTAGTGTGGGTGTTGGTTGGATCAGCGCAGCGTAGGAAAAAGCAATGCAGCTTAGCGCGGCAGACTTGTGCGCACACAAGCCCATACTGTAGACTCACTTTTTGCAATAATGGAGAATGGTCACTAATTCTGCTTTTTCTGCCCTTTTCTTTTACTCTTGATCTTCTGTTTTTTTATGTAAAAACCCCCTGCCTTCCCTTCTATATACTCTACCTTTCCCACCCTGCCTCTTCTCCGCCTCTTCTGTGGTATTCCATTGAAAACCCATTGAAGGCTTGTTACCTGAAAGCCATTGAGACCCAGCCTAACTTTGCAGTGGCTTGGAGCAATCTGGGCTGTGTGTTTAATGCCCAGGGTGAGATATGGCTGGCCATACATCATTTTGAAAAGGTCAGTGTTGCGCATGAACTTTTTTTTTTTTTTAACTCACTCGTCCTACTTGTTCTTAAGTAGGTTAAGATGTATTTAAGGGTAGGGTTTTTTTTTTTTTTGTTAACCCCCTCTCCCTCCCTCCAGGCTGTGACTTTGGACCCGAATTTTCTTGATGCATACATTAATTTGGGAAATGTTTTAAAGGAAGCACGGATCTTTGACAGGTAAGCCAACAAATGATATTTTTAACAGTTTTCTATCAATGAATTTATTGTAATTGAAGAGAAAATAATATTGCTCCACCTTTAAGTTGAATTTCGTGCTATTTTGCGTTTCCAGAGCTGTGGCTGGATACCTCAGGGCACTGAGCCTCAGTCCAAATCATGCCGTAGTTCACGGGAACCTCGCCTGTGTCTACTACGAACAAGGCCTCATTGACCTGGCAATTGACACCTATCGTCGTGCTATTGAGCTCCAGCCCCACTTCCCAGATGCTTATTGCAATTTGGCAAATGCGCTGAAGGAGAAAGGCAATGTAAGCATTGCAAAAATAACAAAAAAAACCATTTACAACTCACTTCTAACTTTTAGTATCTGTCCAAGGTGTCGGAAGCAGAAGAGTGCTACAACACTGCCTTGCGTTTGTGTCCAACACATGCTGACTCACTCAACAACTTGGCCAATATCAAGCGTGAGCAGGGTAACATTGAGGAGGCTATTCAGCTGTACAGAAAAGCACTGGAGGTAAGGACCGCCTTAACGGTGTGCTGCATTTTTGAAGAGATTGATTTTCCGTTGTACTCATGGTCCTTTTTTTTGTTATTGTTTTGTCTTTCATTAGGTTTTCCCAGAATTTGCCGCTGCCCACTCCAACCTGGCTAGTGTCCTGCAGCAGCAGGGAAAACTACAGGAGGCCCTTATGCACTATAAGGAGGCCATCAGGTGTGTGCCTGATTGCTCCACTCCAAGTTGTACTTTTCTAGCAGACTTCTGCAGTACCGATAGTTGCCTTTGCATAAATGTCATACCAGTCCATTAGCATTTATTCATAGTTTTTTTTTCTATATGATTAGCTTTTCCTTAATATAAATGATCATCAGTGTAAAATAATGGGTACAAAATCTAACAAAAGTCTTTATTTTTGTTTGATTCAGAATCAGCCCCACATTTGCAGACGCCTACTCAAATATGGGAAACACATTAAAAGAAATGCAAGATGTTCAAGGAGCCCTGCAGTGCTACACCCGTGCCATACAAATAAACCCTGCTTTTGCTGATGCTCACAGCAACTTGGCGTCTATCCACAAGGTAAAACTTTTTTTTTCCAAATGTATTATTATTTATCTAATTATTTATATAGTTATAATTAATGTGGAGTTCTAATGTGTTACTATTAGGATTCTGGAAACATCCCAGAGGCCATTGCATCCTACCGCACAGCCTTGAAATTAAAACCAGACTTTCCTGATGCTTACTGCAACCTGGCACACTGCTTGCAGGTATATTCCAGTTTGAGGGCATTTGACTGGCGTTTCTCAGTTGCCACTACTGACATTTGTTTTTTTCCTTTGCTTGTTCCCTTTGCTCAGATTGTATGTGACTGGACAGACTATGATGAGCGGATGAAAAAGCTTGTGACCATCGTAGCTGACCAGCTGGACAAGAACCGCTTACCTTCAGTGCACCCTCACCACAGCATGCTGTATCCACTCTCCCATGGCTTCCGTAAGGCTATAGCTGAACGCCATGGAAATCTTTGCCTGGACAAGGTACATGCAATGATCAAAGCAAGTACATTTTTATACATTTAATAGGGGGGCGGAACATGGCTGGACATAGCAGCGGCTCTGGAAAAAAGATATGGGAAATTTAAAAATGGGAGAGGATAAAAGCTGCTTGTAAACGGGCTACTTATTTATTAAAGGGCAACTTTTACACTACAAACTTTAACCGGCCAGAGTGTATTTTTATACTTTTGCCTGTTCTACAGATTAATGCATTGCACAAGCCCCCTTATGAGCATCCAAAGGATCTGAAGGCCAGTGGTGGACGCCTGCGTGTTGGTTATGTCAGCTCTGACTTCGGCAATCACCCGACTTCTCACCTGATGCAGTCCATTCCTGGAATGCACAATCCTGAGAAATTTGAGGTGTGTTGTTATTACAGAGCGTGTTGCCATTATTATTGTGTAGTGTTGTTATTGCAATTACTCACTATGTTTTCTCACCAAGGTGTTCTGCTATGCGCTCAGTCCTGATGATAGTACAAACTTCCGGGTTAAAGTAGTAGCTGAGGCTCATCACTTCGTAGATCTCTCACAGGTAATTACGTGTTCCATTAATCTGAACGATGTAAGAGCTCTCTTGTGTGGTGTAGATAACAATTGTTTCCTATTCAGATTTCTTGCAACGGAAAGGCAGCTGATCGTATTCACCAGGATGGAGTCCACATTTTGGTCAACATGAATGGATACACAAAGGGGGCTCGTAATGAGCTGTTTGCTCTTCGCCCCGCCCCTGTTCAGGTGAAGCTTGCATATAATTAACACTTGAGATAACGGTCCACCTGTGTACCTAGCTGCACCTTGAAACTAGAATTTGACCAGATTGAAGATAGCAACGTGAGGATATTAATATGAGGATATTTATTGGTTTGTTTTCCCTGACCAAAAGGCCATGTGGCTGGGCTATCCCGGAACCAGTGGGGCACCTTTTATGGACTACATCATTTCTGACAAAGAGACATCCCCCATCGAAGTAGCTGAACAATATTCAGAGAAACTGGCCTACATGCCCCATACCTTCTTCATTGGAGACCATGCTAACATGTTCCCACACCTCAAGGTTTGTTCATCCCTAGCCAAAGTTTCTTTTGTTTGTTGGACGTATTTGTAATATGTGCATTTTGGGTTGCAGAAAAAGGCCGTGATTGATTTCAAGTCAAATGGACACATATTTGATAACCGCATTGTTCTTAATGGGATTGACCTGAAGGCCTTTTTAGACAGTCTCCCAGATGTGAAAGTGATTAAGGTGAGATTTAAAGGTGTGGAATGCTTTCAGTAAAATGACCTTTCAAATAAATGGGTGTAGTTTGGCGGTGTTTTACAATTGTATGTTTTAAAGAACAAAATAAACCTAAATAATCATATTAAATAAATTTTAGTATGATCAAAATGAATAATCTGGATATAAACATGAGTTTAAACTAAATTTTGTAGATGAAGTGCGACAACAACCAGGAACCAAGTGCTGACACGAATGGAGCGTTGTCCATGCCTGTAATCCCCATGAACACTGCTGCTGAAGCAATCATCAACATGATCAATCAAGGCCAGATCCAAGTCACAATCAACGGCTTCACTGTCAGCAACGGCCTGGCCACCACTCAGGTATGTCTTTAGAAGACAAACGCCAACAAACTTGTCAATCAAGTTCACAGAAGGGACTCAAACAATCATTGTGCCTCTGAGAAACATTTTCTTTCCCAATTTTAGATCACTAACAAAGCTGCCACTGGCGAGGAGGTATTACGCACAGTTGTTGTAACGACTCGCTCCCAGTATGGTTTGCCAGAGGACGCCATCGTGTACTGCAACTTCAATCAGCTCTACAAGATCGACCCTCCTACTCTTCAGATGTGGGCCAACGTACGTGTGGCAATTCACAACTCCCACTATTTTGTTAATTACGTGTGTAATTAACTTCAGTGTAACAACTGTTTCTCCTCAGATCCTTACGCGTGTACCCAACAGCGTGCTGTGGCTTCTTCGATTCCCTGCTGTTGGCGAACCCAACATCCAACAGTATGCCCAAAAAGTGGGTCTTCCCGCATCTCGCATCATCTTCTCGCCTGTGGCGCCTAAAGAGGAGCATGTGAGAAGGGGCCAGCTGGCTGATGTGTGCCTAGACACTCCTCTATGCAATGGTCACACCACGGGCATGGATGTTCTCTGGGCTGGAACACCCATGGTCACCATGCCAGGTTGGCTTATGTCTTTATTTTCAGCAGTTACTTATTCAAGACTGGGGTCATCACAAGATTCAGCTCAGATTTTGTGACATATATTACCTGGTAAAGACTAAATGTTTTTCCTCCTTCGAAAGGTGAGACTCTGGCCTCTCGCGTGGCCACATCACAGCTAAGCTGCCTAGGCTGCCCTGAGCTTATAGCCCAGAGTCATGAGGAATATGAAGACATTGCAGTCAAACTTGGATCCGACATGGAATAGTAAGCCGAACTTAACTCAGTTTTGTTAGGTAAAAAGACAAGGTGTAATATCTGACTTTTCTTTATGCTCTTTAGCCTGAAGATGGTCAGAGCGCGAGTTTGGAAACAGCGAATCTGCAGCCCTCTCTTCAACACCAAGCAGTACACAATGGACCTGGAGAAACTCTACCTGAGGATGTGGGAGCACTATAGCAAGGGCAACAAACCAGAACACCTGGTCCAGACAGTGGAGGCCAGCGAGAATGCCTGAACTATAAACCATATCGATTATTTCCAAAAACTCCAGCCATGTCCCCTCAGTATCCGTTTTCCTTATTTTTTTTTTTTATTCAAGCCTTTTTCAGCAGTCCAGATTGAAGTAGTTATTGGCCATCTCCCTTATATGCCCCACCTTCTTTCACTGATGGACTCTTTTGTAAAGGAGCCAGTTGATGGACACACTTATCCCCGTCCCTGAGCACCACCCCATGTTTGTGTTTGCTGCACATCTGCATTTCCTGAGCCAGATTGAGCCTGACACTTTCAGGCCCAACCTCAGGGGCTCATCTTAAGCGTATTCTCTCAGTGAACATAAGGATTGCGATTGCCCCTCTTACGCTTTAAGTTCACAGAGCAGTGGATTTTATTTTTTTCTTGTGCACACCGATTTTTTTGCAAATTGTGGAGAGAATACCCAGCCGCCATTACATTGCTCTATTTATAAATGTACTCGGAGTGTTGTGTTTTAACATGCTATTGTAAGATTATAGGTTGCTACTGCTCTTTAGGTTGTCTTAAGATGTTATTAATGCACGATGAATAAATGTACAACTTCTGAGGAATTGTGGTTGAGGTGAAGCCGCCTTCATCTCGTCTAAATGCCAACTTTTATTTTTTTTCCAGTGGAAGAACATGTTCAGTAGCTGTTGTCTTTTTTGATGTCACACTTGCTTGCTCAAAGATAATCAGACAAAGCCGGACAAAGATTTTTCTGTTTGCTAGAAATTGGCCTAAATTCACTTTTTGTCAGCTGTTCACAGTGAGTTTTTTTTAACTACTCAAACCGGAAATGGCCTAGGTAAGTATTTTCTAAGCGTTTTTTTGTATCGTCTGTCAGTTGTAGGCTGTCAATAATGCCACATGGATATAAATATGACAAAAAAATAAAGTGATGGCAAAACTGTATTGACTTGATTGCCTAGGTGCTTTTAGAAACAAACAAACAAAAAAAAATCAAACTTAAATCTATTTCCTTGTCTCTACACTGTTGATATGTTTAATTCCCATTTTATTGGTGTTTTTACAACGATTAGGTGCCGAAAGGAATACCCATGTTATTTGTTAAGTACTCAAAATAGCTGAAATTGGAAAATGAACAGCAGACATTCCTGCTGGTTGTAGGAGGGCTGCAAAGAGCGCACTTTATCTCGGTGCTTGAAACAAAGTAATTGCTGTGTGTTTACAGATTTTAAAACGCCACAAGTAAAAATTGCAAGTGCAAACGGAGATCTGGAATTTGGTCTGAACTAAACAATATTTCAGGTATGGCAATGTTTAAAACTGCAGTGGTAACGTTTTTTTTCTTAATAGATTTATTACTTACCCTGCATGTTCATTTTATTAGTAGTTAGTTATTAGTATGCAACGAGCCTAAGTACAATAGACGCCATGTTTTTTTGCTTTGGCGCTTGTGGGCGTGGAAAGATTAAGTCGCTCTCCGATTGGCGGAATGATTTGTGACAGCTTCCGGTATTACAGAACGCGAGATTTGAAAACACGGTTTTGGTCCGCTGTTTTAAGATGGAATTCTTTTAATCCGCAATCATTTCTGTAATAGTACAAAGACTAACTGAATTGCACGTTATTAGATTTCGAACACCGTGTTTCAGTAATTAATGCTAACCGAAACGGTGTTTTTTTTGTTTTTGCTAGCAATTTAAAGCGTACCACGGCTACAAACGGAACTGTCAACGAAAGTCATTTCGTTCACCTAGCAAGTACATTTTCTATATTAGTATTTCCATTTTACATTATACAATAAGCTTTATGTGTTAAAATATCTCCTGACATTTCACCTTTTGATTTGTTTATTAGGGAAATATGAGTGCTGACACGTTAAATTTGTTTGAAAGAGTTGCTCAAAAGATGGGATGGTTTGATGAAGGACTGGAGAAAACAGAAGAAAGGGTTTGTGCTTTGTTGTTCACTTTACAAACAGTGGGTTATTATACCATAATCTGTAAATGGAATTTCAAAAAGCAGGTAACAGAAGCTGTGATTCTGATCTTTTGGGTTCTTAGCTGCGGAAGATGGTTGGGAAGAGTCGCCATGCTGGAACAAGCAGCCTCCAGTCTGTGGGGGGCTCAACGGCACCGGGCCTCCCCTCTGATGGTGAGGGGGACCCAGAGAAGGAGAATCAGGACCACTGTAACCATCAGTACAGAAACAACTCTCTGGTTGAGTCCAGTGATGATGACTTTGATCAGTGTAAGTTTCATTTTATCAATTCTACATTTAGTATAACCATGTGTGATGACACTTGTTTGGACTAATGGGTTTATTTTCCATCCCTTAGATCTTTTGGAACGGGCCACGCCCAAAGCTAAGCCCACGTTTCCAAAACCTTGTAGTACTGCAAAAAAAATCAGGTATTTTTGCATATGAAAGTCTTATTCTTCCTTTTTTGGTAAATACATTTGCCTCGTTGAGGCTCAGTCAGTGTTACTGCACTTCCATTTCTTTTAGTTCAACTCTGGTGCTGAGCTCAGATGATGACGACGATGGCCATTTTGAGACTTGTAAGTGACCCCACTGTCCAGCCGTCTTTACCTGAATAACACAGACGAACACGTGCTTTTATTTATTTTCATTTAAAAGTTCTGCAACGAGTAAAGACCCCAAATACCAAGCCAAAGAAAATGTCAGACAACGGGAGTGAGGATAGGTAAGAGGGGTTTATTTTGTGTGGGTCATCCTCTGAGCTATTGTTTTTGTTTTTTAAAGTCTTATTTTTCACTCCTAGTCTGAAAAACTTCATTGTGGATGACTTCTCTTCAGACGATGACTTTACGGAGAAGAAGCCAACGTTTAAAGGTATTTCTGACATCACTGCTCCATTGACACGATGAAAAGAAACCAAATTGTGTAAGAAGTTGCCTATAAATATTTCCACGTCTGCTGTTTACAGTGCCTACAAAGGTCAGCACCCAAACGCCCCAGCAACCACACAGGAGACCGCCGTCTCCATGCGACTTAGTCTTTGTCAGTGATGATGAAGAAGACGATGTTGTGCTGAAGAGCACATGGAGGACGCGCCACTCAAAGCCCCCACCCAAGGCTAAGGTCAAAGATGTGCTGTGTGATGAAGCTGAGAGTTCAGCAACAGGGCTGCTCTCCTCTCCCTTTTCTCCTCCTGGACAAACGACATCACTGACCACTCCCAAACACACCTTTCCGGCGCCGTTGACCAAAGACGACTCGCCCAGCTCCGAGGAGGAGTTTACATCTCTGCTGGAAAGGCTGAAAAAGAAAAACAAGTTCCCCAGTACCACACCCTCTCCACTGAACACACAGGGTAGCTGTTTGCCCTGGAGTTTTCCATTCTAACTGTTTTTGTAATGACTTTCCCTTGTGTTCAAGCTGTTTTTTTTCCTCCTATCAGAAGGCAGCAAGAACCTCCCTGTGTCTGGAAAGGGATTTAAAAAGCCTGCTTCCCGATCATTAGGGGAGCCACCTGTGAACATGCAGACGCCAGACAAACCCATCATTTTAAAGCCCGCAGTCAGTCAGACAGAACCCAGACAGAACCCTTCCAGCAGGTATTCTTAGGACTTTAATTTTCAAATATTGTTTTGATTACAAGTCTTTTTTTTTGGTCCTATGATTTACCCTGTTCTTCTCCCTTGTAGGGTCTTCTTATGCAAGACCCCTGGGTGCTTCTTGCCGTCCTTGTCCAACCCTACAAATGGCTATAATCAGAATTTTAAACAGAAGAAGGAGGAACTCACCAGCAAGCTTTACAAGCTGTACAACACCAGTGTGTTTGAAAACAAGGTATTTTTGCATTTTCATGTTTACGGCTTTGGTCACTTTTTAGAAATGATCTCTAATCTGCACCTTTTGCTATTCCTGCGTTTTGTGGCTCACAGCTTCCAGCCAATATGCAGGTGACTTGGAATAAAAAAATGCGCAAAACCGCCGGCTACTGTGTAACAGGGGCGGAGCGAGCTGGAGGGAGCCGCTATGCCCGCATAGAACTGTCAGAAAAAGTCTGTGATTCTGCAGGTATTACTCCAACCACAGTGCTGAATTGCTGCCCCGTATGTGTGCAAGGCAACATTTGCTGATGCTGGATTTGATCTGTAGATCGCCTCAGGGACACGCTCATTCATGAGATGTGCCACGCCGCGACCTGGCTCATAAACGGTGTGAGGGACGGCCACGGGAGCATCTGGAAGCTGCACGCTCGCAAAGCTACCGTGGTGCATCCCGAGCTGCCGATGGTGACCCGCTGCCACAGTTACGACATCAAATACAAGTTCCAGTACCAGTGCACCCGCTGCAAGAACACGTAGGTTTCAGTAATGAATGCATTGAAACCTTCCGTCTTTTAACTGGTCTTCATTCTCTTTGCCTGCTCTGCTGTGTCTTCCACCACCACTCTCCCCAGGATTGGACGTCATTCGAAGTCGCTGGACACCCAGAGGTTTGCGTGCGCCCTCTGCATGGGACAGCTGGTTTTGCTGACGCCCTCAAAGCCGCGCGCGTCCACACCTTTTGCCAACTTTGTGAAAGAGAACTACGGGACTGCGCGGCAGGAGCTGGTGGGACAGAGCCACGCGGAAGTGATGCGTAAGCTCAGTGCCGACTTCGCCTCCAAGACTAAACTCAGTCAAACATGAACTGCAAACATGTTTAGACTCTGAAATACCTCAAAAGTAGTCTTACGAAAGGCAGCTCCAATCATTGCTATTCTTTTGTTTGTACTTCTCGTTATTTGTCATTTTTTAGTGTTTCACTTGGACAGATTTTATAAAATGACGACAGAAATTTACACAAACCTTTAAAACTTGATCGATTTTTTTGTAATGTTGTTTACTTAATAAAGTTTCACCGTCCTTTGAGTTAAAAGTTGCCTAAAAAAATTCATTTGGCAGAGAATATTTTACAGAGAAACTGAAAATAAGCTCCTGGATCTGGTTCGTACATTTCAGGTAATATGGAAAATGATCTCTGCTTTCACTCAGTTAAACATATCTGAGCAGATTTGTTTATTTGATGTATTTTACAGTGGGGTGACACTGTCCAGGTGGGATCCAGGCAGCGCTTCAGCAGGAGTCGTCGGTAGTCCTGCAGGTCTTCAGGATCGTCAGCGCAGTTCCAGTAAGATGTTGACTGTTAGTTCAGGGCCTTGTTGATCAGGTTAGTTCCTGTCTGTTGTAAATCCAATCATCACAGTAAGTAAAACCATCCAAAGCCATCTTTAACAGGCTATAATAACAACTAGAGGCAGGACTGATTGCTTCAACATATTTAATTTACCTAAATTCTAAATGCTGTTAATCTCGGTAAAGTCACTCATTGATACAAAACACTCGGGAACACAGGGGTAAATATTCAGTGCTACACGAGGAACGTGATTAACCACATAGTAAATATAGGAGAAGTTGTCATTCGGAGTGATCGACTGCTTCCCTGAGGCACAGGCACAAACGCACAGACAGCGCGCTTCGTTGGCGCTTCGTCCGCTGCTCGTGATAAACATGAGGCAAGACATTAAACACAGGAGTTGTCGGCACGAAGCGATCAAGATGGTGCACATGAATGAGTGCTGGAATGTACAGCTCGTGTTCCCACGTTGGCAGAGGCACTCGGTAGGGCCCCTGTAGCTCCTCTAGCCATCCTTGACTTGTTATTGTACGCAGCATTCTTCCAGAGAAATCTTGTTGGAAACTAACTGAAGATAGTTTGGTATTTGACCAGACAGTGTGCTCGTGTCCTAAAGAATTCCTTTGTGGGTGTAGAGTAGAAGATGACAGCAGAAACATGAATCTAAGTGGGATTGTATGGCACAACACAATAACACCAACTTTGAGATGGACATAGACGAGCAGCAGCACAACTAAGACCACCGGTGGTCCGGTCTTCTGTCAGTAAAGGCAGGTTTTCTTCATGATACGCAGGAACTCCTCCTGGTTCACTTCTCCATCTCCATCCCTGTCTGCTTCATCGATCATCTCCTAAAAACGCACAATCGGCGAGGGATTAGAGTCCGGGTCAGTCGCGCTGGTCCGGTAGTCTCTGCAGCAGTCCCTACCTGCAGCTCCTCGTCTGTAAGGTTCTCTCCCAGCTCCTTGGCTACTCTTTTCAGATTCTTGAACGAGATCTTGCCCGTCTCGTCGTCATCGAATAGCCTGAAAGCTTTTAGGATCTCCTCTTTGGAGTCCTTCTCTGCCTGAAGTCAGGAAGGAGAAGGAGCAGTGTGACATCCTGCACTCCGGGGTCTGGGAGTCGCCCAGGTACAGGGACATAAAACAAACATTCGAGCATGCACGAGAAAGTGGGATCCTGTGACAATTAAACAGCCCCAGTAAAACCAGAGGTTACTGTCTGCTTTGATTATCCTTTGACTTCATTTGCTGACTCTAATAACAGGGGGAAGCTGCACTACAGCGCAGGTATGAACACTGCATAAATCTATCTTCTCCCTAAGATATCTACCATTTTCTGTGTCATGACAGAGAGGAAGTCAGCAAAGGAGATTTTTCCTGTTCCATCCTTGTCCACATCGCTAATCATCTTTTTGATCTCCTCCTTCTTCGGTTCGAATCCCAGAGCTCTCATCGCAACCTGGAACAGCAGCGTAAAAAAGTAAGAGCGTTAACCACCAAAACAAACCAAGACAAAACCACTGATGAACCATGCCTGGGCAGGCTCACCTTCAGCTCTTTGATGTCGATGTATCCGGATCCGTCGGTGTCAAACAGCTCGAAGGCCTCCCTGATCTCCTGCTTCTGCTCCTCCGTCAGCTCTGGTTTGGGGGCTGTCTTTTTCCGAGGAGGGGGCACAGGGCCCTGCAGAGATGGCCTTTTAGCACTGGTTGCCTGCAAATAAAAATGCATCTTTTAACTCTATCTTTTAAAAAAGAAACCACAGTAATTCTTACAAGAATGTTTCAGCTGGCGGTGCATAATCTTCACAGGACAAATAATCCTATTATTTATTTTTTTTTTTACAGATATGAATACCCATGAGTTGCACATAAAATGCAACAAGCGCATATTTGTTATAGTATGATTAAATAATTTACTCACCATCGTTGTATAACCGGTTTACAAAAATACAATACGTGTCTATAAAGCTATTAGTGTTTTCCTTTCATCTGTAAAGCCTTCTTATTTATAGAGGAGGTGACGATACGATGTATTCTTTACATCACCGACATTGGCCGTTTAACCTCACTAAATGGAGGGCAGATTGTCGTTTTGCTAAAACTTTTAAACGATCTGCCGGGCAAAAATGACAGAAAAGAAAAATAGTAAACGTTCACAGCCAACTAGCATGCACAGGTTTGATGCTCCGCAGCTACTGGCAAGAAGCTCATAGGTCGTTGAAATTGTTACCTCTCGCTGCCCGGGGAGGAGAATCTGGTTTCACTGCACAGCCGCGATTTAGACCGGCACAACTAGGAAAAAAATCAAACGCACCTGGTCGGGCAAAGAGTTGATTGGTTGCTGACTGTCACGGGGTGCAAAACGCAGCACCGGTCCTTTTATTTTATTTTCGCTGATTTACACTAACAGTGATTACAATAAAAAGAAATAAAAAGTATAGTGAATTAGTCTGTTTTTATTAGTATTTTAAACTTATAATATCATTTTCTGTATTGTGCTCATGCGTTTTTCATTGGGAAGTTTATCATGGACTATTTTTTTAAAAGCAAAATAATTATACTATCATTTTTGTACAATTATTTATAATGCTCATATATATATATACTTTTTACATTTTAATAGTTTACAAAAATGACTAATATGGTTCTATGGATTGGTCTGATGTACTCAGGGGGAGTGTCTTTCTTACCTTCAATCAATGATTGGCTCAAAATTGTGGCGTCCTTTGACGTACAATGTACCTGATTGGCTGCCGTCAACGTACCTGGTCCGCTTGATCCAATCAAAAGACAGAATTGACTCAGCTGATCCCCGCCGTCCCTGTGAATTACAGGCGCCGGCAGTACACACAACTGTGGAAGATCCAAAGTTTGTCCAGAGTTTCCTTGCACTTGCAGAACTTTAGAGAACGATAATATCTCTCACCGTTTGTTATTCTAACTGCATCATGACCACACGAGTTCGACCGGTGAGTTTAAACCGCTTTATTGTCGTACACGTGTAATTGTTTGGTGCGTAAATAACAACCTGTGTTCAATTCAGAGCACCAAACGGTGCTGCGTGATCGGAGGGTCTGGTTTTCTGGGCAGACACTTGGTGGAGAAGCTGTTGCATCGAGGTTACTGCGTCTCCGTGTTCGACATCCGACAAAGCTACGAGATGCCTGGGGCCACCTTCCACCTGGGGGACCTGTGCAACAAACAGGTAGACACGAACGTCTGTAAATTACACACATTAAAGCAAAATGTTATTCCTCATAAACTTGAAAAAGCATCATTTTTCAGCTGTGAGTGGCTCTGCTGCAGGCTCTCCTGCCGGCCCTGAAGGACGCCTCCCTGGTCTTCCACTGCGCGTCTCCAGCCCCCTCCAGCGATGACCGAGAGCTGTTTGAGAGGGTCAACATTCAGGGTACACGCACAGTTATTCAGGCTTGCCTTGAGGCCGGAGTACAGGTGACTCCCTGGGAACCATTGCTTTATTTGGTGTTTACACTCGCAAACGATGCCAAGTGGTTCTGATGGTTTGATCCCATTAGAAACTGGTTCTGACCAGCAGCGCAAGTGTGGTGTTTGAAGGCAAAGACATAAAAAATGGGCAGGAGGATCTCCCGTATGCCAAGAAACCCATTGACTATTACACAGAGACCAAAATCGAGCAAGAAAAGGTATAAAATTGCATTAGAACACTTTAATCCTCTTACAATTACTCTTCCTGTTTGTTTGGTTTTTTTAATTCATGTTCAGTTTCTTCTTTTCCATTGAGATGATTTTTCTTTATTTGGCTTTGTGTTGGATTAAATGTGCTTTCTTTCCTCTTCAGCTGGTTCTGCAAGCTTGTGACAGAGAGAAGGACTTTCTCACAGTCGCCATCCGGCCTCACGGCATCTTTGGACCCCGTGATCCTCAGCTGGTTCCCATCCTAGTGGACACGGCTCGCAGGGGCAAGATGAAGTTCATCATCGGGTATGTCCGAGCGTCCCAGTAAATGATTTGTTTTTGAAATGTTTTTCACAAGACCGTTTTGATGAAATGGTTTTTAAATTCATTACTGAGCCATTAGCATTCTTCTAGGTTGCCCTTGGTGGCCAAAACTATCCATTCATTTTTAGATGTTCTTGTCAACCTGTTCAGTGTCTGTTTTTCTGATTATTACCTCTACTTTCTTCAGAGACGGGACCAACCTGGTGGATTTTACCTTTGTGGAGAACGTGGTTCACGGTCACATCCTGGCTGCTGAACACCTGAGACCAGATTCCCCCATTTGTGGAAAAGTAAGAATAAACAATCGGTGCAGAGTTAACCTGGTATTAAGATTAAAGTCTGGGTTTTTAAAGCAAATAACTAAATCTTTCATCTCTTTTCTTTCAGCCGTACCATATCACCAATGATGAGCCGGTCCGGTTCTGGGACTTCATGTCTGAAGTGTTGGTGGCTCTCGGTTACGCCGCCCCCCGATTCCATCTCCCGTATTTTGTGGTGTATGGGCTGGCGCTCCTGCTGTGGTTTCTGTCTCTGATCCTTCGCCCTGTAATGTCCTTCAGACCCACTTTTACACCGATGAGAGTGGCGCTGGCTGGAACGCACCATTTTTACAGCTGTGATCGGGCCAAACGGGATCTGGGCTACAAACCAGTGGTCTGTCTGAAAGAGGGGATAGAACGCACAGTGCAAAGCTACCCTCATCTGAGAAAAGGTGCTTGATTTAGAAAAGGGAATGAGCAGTTTCACTTTAGTTCTACCTGTTCAGTTTGCCCTCTTAAGGTTGTTGTATACGGCCTCCACCAGGAGGTGGCAGTATATTCATCCTTAATAAACACAATGCACTCAAATTAAAAAAAATATCTGATAAAAATCCGAAAATTCAAGTTAATAATGACCTTTTTTGTAAATTTTAGTCACTTTTAAGCTACCAAGATGCACAAGTTTTGATTACTGTATTTTTATTATATGCTGCTATCTCAAAATGCCTTCATACATATTTTCAAAATATATACTTATGGTCAAAACTATGAAGACAATATCTTCCATTTTAAATACAGAGTTTAGTTGCAATAAATCTAAATCTAAGACTGGTTAGTCTTAGATTGTGTCAATGTTTGGCACCATAAAAATGAAGAAATGAGCAATCTATGTCCAATGTCCACAAATGTTTTCCCAACTAATTTCAGGTATATGAGTGTAGGAACAGTAAAACACTGAGAAATGAACTGAAAGACACGTAACAGAGTTCACACACCGACATGCTGTCCCTGCTGTGGGCCAGTGTCCTTTAAACTGACACTCACTGCATGGTGGCCACAGTAGGAGATTGTCACGATTTACCAGGAAATAAGGATTAGTCATTTATCAGGTATGTAGGCAGGTTCTAGACATCCGATATAAACCCGAAACAATCCTGTCTCTGTAGTATCACGCTGAACCGCACACACAGGTAGAATTGTGTCAGGGTTAAAACTCTGAATATAATAACAAAACACAATGATAACCTGAAGTACAACCCTTTTTTGTTGCTGCTGATGACAAACAGCTTCTCCTTTTAATTCTTACTTCAGTCTGATGGCGTAAAATTGATTGATTAATTGCTGCTGCCACAAGACTGGGACATCTCTGTCATTCCATGTCTTGGTGTGGCAACCGTGAGGTGGGGTTTTTTTTTTGAAGCCATCTAGCTCTCTTCTTTCGGTTTTGCAACAGCAGCACCCTAATGAGTCACTGCTAGCGTCTGCACCGACGGGAGAGGTTGTCTGACTGGTTTGTTGCTAAGGGGAAACGAGGGATCCAGGTAGATAATACCTGAGTGCATTTGCCAGCATGCTTACTGGAGTGAAACTTCTGGCCTCCCCCAATTATGTCAGGCTTGTTTCAACACCTTTTCACACTCTTTTCTGACTTGAAAAAGGGTCACAGGGCCAAATTTACTTATGTGAGGAAATGGTGGGCTGATCTCAGACATTGGACTGGAAAGTTACCAGGAAAATCAATGGAAAACATCGACCTTGAACAAATACTCAGACACATGCCTTTTAGCCCAAACAGTGATTTTAGAAGTGAGTTATACTTTTCTCATACCAGGTTATATACACATTAACACGCTTAAAATGTACACAATGTGTATATTAGCACTTGGGTATTTAGATCCACTTTAGGTGGGATAAAACGGGCTCCTTGGCTTGTCTCTAATGATGCCCGGACTGCTGCGATACCTGTCTGTTGTGTTCTTCCTCTCATCTGAAGTGTATCTGTTCTTCCTGGGTTGTCTTATTCAGCGAGCATGACAGCAGCAGCAGTTCCCACAGGGGTTGTTGCCATGAGTCGCTTCATTTAAGCGCTTTCCACAACCATGACATTGCTTTCTCTCAGGTGTCAGTTACCTGTATGACAGGTATGCACTCGCCGAGCTTCCAAAATAGCACAAGTGTAGTAAATGAGTTAGACTCACACACACACACACATACACACACAAGCACACGCTGGTGGATAAACACAAACTGCTCCACCCCAAAACTGTCTCCCTAGACTAGCAAGGCTTGTTGGCACTCACACCCGTACCTGTTCTCTCACACAGGGACTGAGACACCTGTAAGTACAGTAAAGTCTTTGCCTCTGCTCACAGCTCTTGCTCTCAGAAGGATATACACACACACACACACACACACACACACACACTTTCTCGACTCTGCTGGTCGGACTTTGCTCTGCTGGCTGTAAAGTGAAAACAGGTAGGCAATCTGGCTTGTGTGGGGATTTTTAACAGCAGGGTTAAACACTTTAAAGGCATAGATTGTGTATTTAGAGTTTTAGCCATCAACAGCTGTAGGTAAAGACAATATAAAAGTAATCCATCATTTGACTGAAAGTTTATATGGCTGCTTGACAGTGTTTGCACTCTCATTTATCTCGGTGATTTCCTGTCATGGCCGCTTTTCAGTAGAGCTGCCTTCACTGCTCCTCACTTTCCCTAAATGCTTTTGTTCTGTTTGAGTCATTTATGGTGTGCTGGTGGGTTAAACCTAGGATAAATATGCTGCCTTTGCTCTTGGCATGTTTGTTTTGTTACCATATTTAAGGCCAATATCCTTGAGATATTGCAATGACATATACAGCACAGGGAAAAAAAGATTCACAGTCTGTAAAGATATTAGGGTTGAATTTCATTCCAAATTGACTTCAATAATATATGAGCCGTGGCTTGCAAGTAGGTGCTTTAGCTCACCAAAAGTGTGAACTCTTTGGATGATCACATCAATCTCTCTGGAATCGTCGACTCTGTAGACAAACACGACATATCTACGTGTGTCTGTAGTTGGTGTGTGTGTGTGTGTGTGTGTGTGTGTGTGTGTGTGTGTCCATGATTTAAGATGCAGCAATATTTTCTAGAGAGTGGTAGGACAGGCTGATCTGCATGTCTGAAGCATGACAGGAATTTCTCCTTTTTTAAAGAGAACATAGCTGTCACTGGGAGGGGACATTGTGTGCAAAGATTTGGAAGCCTGCTGTGGCCTTTTATAGTCTGGTGTTGTTTCAGGTGACCTGTGGAAATAACAGAGAAGAGGCAAACCTTGGTAACAAGCATGTCAGAAGGTGAGCGAGCTCGGATTTTCTTTGCGTTTCCAAAACCATCGATATCAATTCTCAGCCTCTGTCATCACACTGGGTCGATTCAGGCATTTAATTTTGGCGAGCCTGCTAGACTTCCTGCCAGGCTGGAGACCCCAGGTGCTGCGTGGCGACCTAATCTGTGCGTGTGTGTGTGTGTGTGTTTCATGGTTTAGACGGGGAGAAAGCAGCTGTGTTCCGCACCACCAAGGTGCGGACCAAGCTGAAGGGGGACAGCAGCTGGCTGCAGCAGCGCAGCGGCTCCCAGACTGAAACCAGGGACGAGAAAGTCAAGACCAAGCTGAAGGGGGACAGCAGCTGGCTGCAGCAGCAGAATGACCCTCCGGCCGCCGCCGAGGAGGAGAAACCATGGTAAAGGCCAGACGGGCCTGTTTGGATCGGCCAATACTCATTTGATTAGACAAAACAAAGCTGCTTTGCATGTGTGCAGGATGGCAGAATTAAGGAGCTGCCGGCAGAACGGAGAGAGCGCGCTGAGCAGCCCGGTCTCATCGCCCACCAAATCCACTCAGCCGCTCACAAAGTCTGAGGCCGAACGGTAAACGTGACTCACTAACCTGCTCAGCTCCTGGGAACCTGCCAGAAAACACAGCCGCTCTAACAAGTCTCTTTGTTTCTAGAAAACCAGCATCAGGGTTCCTGATCAGGTGAGATTAGGGCTTGCAAACGGAGCAGAGGGCTGGATTCATGGACAATCAAGTTCATAGATTAAACCTAGGAACTACTCCTATTTGTCTCTTTCAGAGGCGTTTTCACTAAACTAGACTCAACGTCATCTGCACCGTCCAACAGCTCCAGGTGAGAACAGAAAAGCAGAAGCAGAAACAGCCTGGAAAGGTCTTCCACCTCCTATCTCTTTTTTATTTGCAGCAGCTCAACACAAATCATTAAAAAACCCTCCGAGAGCTACAAGAAAATGTGAGAAGACATTAAAAAAAAAAGTTGACCCCCTAGCAGCTGAGAGAGGGAACATGGCGTTGACGTGTGTGTGTGTGCTGCTGTTCCTCAGAGCCCCTCACACTGTGAAGTCCTCCGTAGCAAACCAGGAAACCCAGCTTAGCGAGGAGGAGCAGCAAAAACGGTGAAACTGCAATCGCTCCGAGGGACTGCACCCAGCTCTCGAAACTTGTGTACAAAGAAATTAGCTCAAATTTGCCTTCATATATTCATTATTATTATTATTATTATTATTATTATTATTGACAGGACGGAGGCAGCCAGCAACGTCCTGAAGCAATCTGCAGTCAGGCAGCGGTCTTATGTCCTGTCCGCTGCGAGAAAGTTCGAGTATGTGTCTCAACACTTTATCCTCAACCTTTTGTCAAATACTCTTTGTTTACTGAAGTACAAGTTTGAGGTTATTGTACTTCATTTCAATGCATTAGTATAATTAGGTACCCATTCATGAGCACATGAGTGACTAATTCCCTTATTTACTTCATTTTCTTTTTATATCAGGTCCCAACAGGATGCGTCTGAACCACCGCTGGACCAGAACCACCAGTCCTTCATGGCCACCCGGTAAACGGACCGTCGGTGTCTTCGGCGGTGCTTGTCTGCTGTGGGTCTGGTACTTTCACGTGCGTCTTTGTCCAAACAAACAGGGTGGAGATAATAGATGACGAGAGCGCTGGAGCTGCCACGCCTGTCGCCTCCACGGCACAAACTAAACCAAGAAGAATGTCGGTGTCCCGCTTTCCGCATTAGTCATTACTGCACCAAGCCCCTGGTTTTTTTGTTTGTTTGTTGTTTGTTTTGTTTTTTTTACAGGATTTTCTTTATCTTCCTAGAGTTGACCCTGCAGTAGTGGACCGAGAGGCGGCAGCGCCGAAGGAGGAGACCCCCCCAGAGCCGGTTAAAGAAGATCCGTTTGAAAACCTGAAACCAGGCTGCACAAAGGTGGACACACCGCTGCCTGAGCTCGGTCTGGAGGGTGTCCAGGCAGCCGGCGCGGGGACAAAGGCTGAAGACGCACCGCTTCCTGGACAAACTGAGGAAGCTGTGGTGGATCTCACACCAGTGGCGCCTGCTCCAGTTACACCTGCTGCTGCTCCACCTACAGCTGCCTCTGAGCCAGGGTCCCCCGCTCCCCTGTCCACCGCTCCCCTGTCCACCGCTCCCCTGTCCACCGGTCCCCTGTCCACCGCTCCCCTGTCCACCGCTCCCCTGTCCACCGCTCCCCTGTCCACCGCTCCCCCGTCCACCGCTCCCCTGTCCACCGCTCCCCTGTCCACCGCTCCCGTGTCCACCGCTCCCCTGTCCACCGCTCCCGTGTCCACCGCTCCCCTGTCCACCGCTCCCCTGTCCACCGCTCCCGTGTCCACCGCTCCCCTGTCCACCGCTCCCGTGTCCACCGCTCCCCTGTCCACTGCTCCAGTGTCCACTGCTCCCCTGTCCACCGCTCCCGTGTCCACCGCTCCAGTGTCCACTGCTCCAGTGTCCACTGCTCCCCTGTCCACCGCTCCCGTGTCCACTGCTCGCGTGTCCACCGCTCCCGTGTCCACCGCTCCAGTGTCCACCGCTCCCCTGTCCACCGCTCCTGTGTCCACTGCTCCCCTGTCCACCGCTCCCGTGTCCACCGCTCCCGTGTCCACCGCTCCAGTGTCCACCGCTCCCGTGTCCACCGCTCCCCTGTCCACCGCTCGCGTGTCCACCGCTCCCGTGTCCACCGCTCCAGTGTCCACTTCTCTAGTGTCCACCGCTCCCCTGTCCACCGCTCCCGTGTCCACCGCTCCCCTGTCCACCGCTCCCCTGTCCACCGCTCACGTGTCCACCGCTCCCGTGTCCACCGCTCCAGTGTCCACCGCTCCCCTGTCCACCGCTCCAGTGTCCACCGCTCCCCTGTCCACCGCTCCCGTGTCCACCGCTCCCCTGTCCACCGCTCCCCTGTCCACCGCTCACGTGTCCACCGCTCCCGTGTCCACCGCTCCAGTGTCCACCGCTCCCCTGTCCACCGCTTCAGTGTCCACCGCTCCCCTGTCCACCGCTCCTGTGTCCACTGCTCCCCTGTCCACCGCTCCAGTGTCAAATGCTCCCCTGT